>JYDP01000264.1:0-27347 GCA_001447665.1 Trichinella zimbabwensis
GCTCATTTGTAATTTGCATTTGAAATTGGGGTCAATTTTACAAAACTTATAAAAGTAATGGAAGAATTAATGCCTCGTTTAATTGCGTGTCACTCGAGAATCGTGGAAGAAGTGAGCAACTTTCTTATGCATTGAGATCGGCAATACTCCAAATTTAGAGTTTATTTATTCCAGAACTACTGGACAATTTTTGATGAAACTCTGCATAAAACCATAATAAATCTATGTAAATGTATGACGATCAAAAAAAGTCGAAATGTTGAGAAAATGTTTTCAGCCGTTTTTCGCAAAACAGCCAAATCTATAGCCCACGAAATTTGGAAATTTTCGAACAAAATTTTTTGTTCCAAAAATTACGCAAAATGGTTTAAATCGATCAGAAAAGATTAGACAACAACTACAAACTTATCCGCACTGTTCCTGGATCAGTATTTCTCGAAATATTACGGTAAAAATGTGCAACTTGCCTATGCCTTAACAAAGGCAAAGTGCCAAATTTAGTGGCCATTTTTTCCAGAATTACTGGGCAGTTTCTGATGAAATTCTGCATAAAACTATAATACATCCATGTAAATGTATAACAATCAAAAAGTCGATATTTGATAAAAAGGTTTTTGCTTTTTTTCACCATAGAATCCAGTCTATATATCTCACGAAATTTCGTAATTTTTGAGAAAACTTTTTTGCGCCAAAAATGACTTGAGTCGGCTTGAATCGATCAAAAAAGTGTTGGAAATTATTCGAACCATATGCGCACTGTTTCTAGTTGCATAGTAGTCGAGATATCGCGGAAAAAGTGAAACTGAAAATAGGATTTTAATGGTGTTAAAATAAATCGAATTGACGCTTATACGTTCAATAAGCATGCATAGAATGTATTTTTATTAATTTTTAATGTAAAGCGTTCAATGAGTTCTGCAAAAATATGTATTTATTTCAATAACAATTGTTCCTGATTTTCATTTATGCTTTACAGCTATTTTGAAAATTAAAATTCTTTGTTCACGCAATTTTTAGATTGATTACGCTGGTGAAATAAGAATTATGCAAAATGATCAGATTGGAATGCAATTTTGATTTTTCTCTTTTATGGATGTCAAATTCTGATACTTGCCAGGCATGCGTCCATTAGTTTGTCATCAGTTGTGAATTTATTTAATTTTGTTGCATTTGTAATTGATATGCATGTATTATCAAAGTAGTGGCTTTTTTGCGTATTAATATTGGCAATTTGCCATCTACAGCGGCTCTTTATTCCACAACCACTGGCCATTCATAACAATCGAACACTTGCTACGAGTACTGTAGAATAATTCGAGTTATGAAAATGGAAAAAACGACTACCATCAAGTGATCGATTTGCAATTCAACATGTACAGTATTCTTCAGTACAGACAAACAAAGAAACAAACATAAAGAATAAAAAAAATAATAACAGAAGCAGCAATAATAACAAAAACATTAATTTCTGTAATCACACACACACACACACACACACATATTTATATAGAAATGGGAAAATATTTTCCAAATTCTATAGGTACATATATGTATGTATGGATGAATGGATGGACATTTTGGAACAATTTTAATTTTTGATGTAAAATAAAAATGTTTGCTAATCAAAATTTCTTCGCAATTATATACATATTTTTTATTGAAAAATGAAAAATTACAAACAAAAGATTAAGTATAACAAAAATACTTTTCATTGCTTTGACTCGTCGCCGTGCAATTGACGATGTATTAAATTTTTGTAAAGACCATCTTCGGAGAGCAATTGCTCATGATTGCCTTGTTGGACAATGCGACCGGCGTCGATCACAATTATACGGTCCGCCTTTTCCACAGTGCTCAGGCGGTGGGCAATGAGCAGAACCGTGTGACCGGCCAAGTTGCGGTATATCGCCTGTTGGACCAAAAATTCCGACTCGGCGTCCAAAGCACTGGTCGCCTCGTCCAACAGCAATACCGTTGGACAGCGGACCAGTGAACGAGCAATTGCCAGGCGTTGCTTTTGTCCGCCTGCAAAGAATTTAGCATTCACTGACTGACTGATTGATTGATTGATTCAATATTAGCATACGTACCGGACAATTGGATGCCCTTTTCGCCGACGTTGGTGTTGAAACTGTCGGCAAACAGTGTAATAAAATGCGAGGCGTTGGCTTGTTCAGCCGAGCGGATAATCTCAGCCGTCGACACTTCGTCCGCTTCCAGACCGTAAGAAATATTTTCCCGAATTGAACGAGCAAACAGTACAGGCTCTTGACTGACCAATGATACCTGAAACTTCGACGTTGAAGTGAAAACAGTGACGGACAAGTTGAAAATTTGGTTCACCTTCTTGTGAAAAAATTTGTGATCATACTCTTGCACCGGTACACCGTCCAACAGTACCTGGCCACTGGACGGTTCGTAGAAATGTTCAAGCAAGGCAATGCAAGAAGATTTACCGCCTCCACTAGGACCAACCAAAGCGACCATTTCTCCAGGATTAAGTTTGAAGCTGACGTTCTGTTTGGAACAAGCAAATAGTGTGGAATTGATTGATTGATCGGAGAAGTTAGCGTGTAGGTGGGAAAAATTCACTCACCGTTAATACTTGTTGATGTGGTCTTGACGGATATGAGAAGCTGACGTTGCGAAATTCCACCAGACCGCGTACATTAGCCGATGTTAACTTGCCGGCGTTCACAATTTCCGGCTTACGGTCGATCAATTCGAAAACCTTCTTCGAAGCTCCAACCGCTTGACGAAGACCAGCGTAGACACCGGAGATACTCTGAACAAACGACACCAACATTAAAACAATTATAATTAAGAATAATAAAAATGAACAGCTCTCCGTCTCTCACAATCAACGCTTCACCCAACTGTAGCTGATACAGCAGATAAGGGATCAAATTTTCACTGCTGATTTTCTTGACCATGACCAAATGACCACCGTACCAGAGCACGGCGACAAGAATAATCATGCTGAACAATTCGTTGAGCAAAGTGTATCCGAAAACGGCGATCGCTTTCTTCTTGTAGATATTCGTTATAATTTGAACTTTGCTTTGAAAACGTCGCACCTCGCCGTCTTCATTTGCAAAACTCTTCACCGTTCTTATATTGCTCAGCACCTCTTCGGCCACATCGCAGACATTGGCCAACGAATCTTGTGCATTCTGAGACAAATTCTGCAAAGCAAAAATACAACAAATCCGAAATCCGAAAACAAACAAACAAACAAACAAACAAGCGTGGGAAAATACACCACACCTATTCCTATACCTCGTAACGTCCGCCGAACACTTTGCTGACCAAGACGATCAACGGAAACGCGACAAAGTTCATCATCGTCAAACGCCAAGACAAATTCGCCATCACAATCAACGAGCCAATCAGCATCACCAGATTGCGCAAGAAAATATTCAAATTCAACGACACGTAATCAGACATGCTTTGACAGTCGGACGACAAGCGGGACATGATCACGCCTAAACAAAAAAGAAGCACACAATCAAGCACTAATTATGCAAATTGAAATCAATAATCACTGTTGCTCTTGCTTACCGGTGCTGTTCACGTCGAAAAAGCCAACTTCTTGTTTCAACAACGCGCAGAATAAGTCACGTCTTATTGACAAGTTCACCTTGACATAGCCGTATTCTAAACAGCCTGCACGGAATCCAGCAAATATTGAACTAAAATATGCAAAAAAAAATAACAAACAATTAATTAATTGATGATAATAATAATAATAATACCTGGCTAGTGACAACAATGTCATGTACATGACCGATTTCATCAACGTTTCGTACGAATTCCAAGCGATGATGTCAAAAATCACTTTGCCTGTATAATAAGGTATAAAAATACGACCTGAAAGGAAAATTAAAATCAATAAATTCATCAATTTGAATTTCAAATCAAAATTTACACTTACACAATGAGTAGAGTAACAAGAATACAAATCCCAACGCGTACCAAAGCCATTCAGCTTTACAGTAAGACAGCAGACGCAGTATTGAAACGGAACTTTCTCTGATGCGCAAATTTTCATAAGTCTGCTTGATGATGCTCGTGTCTAGATGAACGGACGCTTGGTCGCCGGTGTCGGCGCCTTCGGCGGACGGCTTAACCAGCGTGGGCAAATCTCCGTCCTCGACGCCGGTACCGCGGTAGCGTTTGGTCGACCTGCCTCGAACGGTCGACGGTCGACGCGCCACGGTCACCCGGCCGAGCAATCCGACGACAAAAGCGGCGAACAACAACGCCGCCGTCAAATTCCAGACGAACAACACCCAGAACCACGCCCACCGGATGGAGATGTGCTCCGGCTCGGTGACGGCGAGCAATTTCAACGGCGAGTGGATCATCATCAGCACGGCGACGCTGACGAAGATGGTCGACGCGCGCCGCACGCGCAACGGCCCGCCCTTGCGGTTCACCGTCACGCCCACCAGACCGCCCAGCAGCATGCTGAACCGACCGGCCGGCATGGCGACGAAGTCGACCAGGCTAGTTTGGAAGCTGAAAGCCAAAAGCGCATCTCGCAGACCACGCGATGACAGTCGACCGTCGGCTTTGTAGCACGCGAAGCCGGTGATCAGCCAGTCGACCAAAGTGAAACCGCAAAACAATATCCAAACTGTCGCCAAACGAATTTCCATACTCCTTGTTCTCGAGCTTTCACTCACGCCAAACAACAGTATGCCTTGGCAAAAATAAACAAACAAACATAAACAACAATCAAGTAGCTAGCTATCTTTTGCAGATCAATTTCCATTCAACATTGCCAAATTTTTGCCCATGCACCTTACAAATTGAATTACAAACACACAAACACGTATTATTAAAAAAAATGAAAATATGAAACACTTCATTACAAGAATAATTGAAATTGAGATAAAAAAATATATATATAAACAATTATGAACACAAATCTGAACCACAATCTGAATGACCAGTCGGCTTGCTACAGTGTCATCGAGGTCAACAAAACTTATCGCTGACTGTTCATACGGTAGTGATAAAATTGTATCAAGAAAAATATTTTCGACATTGCGTAAAAAAAAAATCCAACGCAATCTTTAAACTAATCAATATTACAATTTGCTTGAATAATTAATTTATAATTTAATAATAACACATTCACTGAAAAGTTTTCCTTTTTCTAACGCTGCTCAGAGAACAAAAATGAACAATTACAACTGAAACTGATTTCTCCAATACATTTTAACAGTCAAAATAACAACATCCTTCTTCCGTTTTCTTTCCATTCAAAGATATTACTTACATTTTCTTAATGCAAGCCAATAATACAACACCACTAGAAAGCAATAACTAAAAACTTAGCATGCTCACTTGAAATGTTCAGTCAAACAAGTCAACTGATCAACGATTAATCATTGAATAAATAATTCTTATAAAACAATCTCTTCTTTCACAGAACCAACTACCAACAGATAAAACGCCAAAGCAAACATGACCTAACATAATTCATTTGAAAACTTCTAAAACGTTCATTCTGCAAATAATGCTAATCAAAATTGAAAATAATCTAAAAATTACAGCCATCCATTTAAATGATTTACAATCTCACTTCACGCTTTTTTTATCAAAGAAAACAAAATACCTGACGAATAAATAATTCACCGCTTCTAGTTAATCTGAAGCTTACAACGAAAGACATCAAAATCGTCAACACTTTACAACATTTGAAAAGAAAATATCAAATTTTCACAGCGCTGCCAATTTCCCTCTCACCTTCCACTAGGTACTCATTACAACTATTGGAATATTAGATTTCCAATGGGTTCAATCGGAAAATACGTAAAACAAACGCTCACTTACTCGCTTGATTTAATTGACAAATATTTCAAAATCTGACAAGCTGCCAATGAACAAGATGCTAATCTGCAATAATATCCAACACGATCGTTGCATTTTTACGTGAGGCTGAAATGAAGAAAAATTTTTTTTAATAATAATAATAAATTTCCGCTAGTCACCAACTTTTACAGTTTATGCAAACAGTATTTTACAAATGTAATAAATTACCAAAACTGTGCTTTTGCGTAATTATTATTTTTGTTTTTCAAAATTAAAACCAATGAAAATTACCAAATTGCCACTGCTTTACAACATTTGATTCTTGCATTATACTTATCAGATTTACACTATTCTACAGTAAGAAAGAAATAAAGTATGTACAAAAGTTAAGCCAAATATGAAAACATCGCAGTGAAAAATAAATTTAATTTTCAAAAATGATTTATTTTTCATTTTAGAATAATGAAATTTGCTTTTTGTACATGTGAATCAATGCTACTATGGACATGAGAATAAAAAGCACATTTCAATTCGATTGTTCAATTCAACATTTTAATCTGTTAAAAGATTACAAAATTACTTGCATTACAACAGATACTATATTATTACATCATGTAATAAAAATAAAAATGTTCCTCAATTCAAGCATACTAGTTAATATTGTAAGCTAATAATTAAGCTATAATAAAGATAGGTTCAACAGACTGCTGCTTGAATGCTATATAACGTAACGATAGAAATTCTTCGTAACGTAACGTGTAAAAACGTCGGCTCAATCAGAATGATTCAGTCAGACAATTCAAATTCAGACTGCGACCGCTCAACAGGCATCTGTTTACAAGCATAAGTTGTGATAAGCAGATCTTTTGCACTGTTTAAAAATTTCGTGCAAAAGTAACCGACATTTTGACATTCTCGAGCAAACAAACACAATGCACAATTCATTTATCCACAACTGGTCGTTCACAGCCTTTACTCAAGATATCATTCAATACTTTTTCTCTTGCTGCAGCCCATCTCATCATCAACTGCAAAAACAACGTAACTAAGCATTAACTGATATTAACAGCATAAATAAATATAAATATATATATATATCTATTGGTGACTACCTTTTCTTTTCCTCGTAATTTCTTTTTATCACCTTGTTCTCGATATCGATTTATAATGTACGTTTGTCCTTTCAAGGTCCACTTGAGGAAAGTAAAATTTTGCAGTTGTATATTTTTATAAATCATTTTCAGATTATACCACTGTTTCCTGTAAAAACCGCTTGTAAATTTATAATTAGCTTGTAAAAAGTTTTATAAATGATGCCGAATGCAATTTACCAGCTAAAAATTTCCCAATCCTTCGGAAGATCACAATTTTTACTGATCATTTTGCATTTGCGCCTTCGGCGTCTCCTCTTGTGCTTGACAGGGAAAAATTTTTGCATTTGCATCTCACTGGCAGCAGTTGTTTTAGCAATGGGACAATGGGTCTTGAGGTTTGCAGGATTTTCAGCTTTTGCTTTGAATGACCGCTCATTCTTTCCGTCAGTACGACAAGCTTTCGAAACCGCTTCGCTGCTTGTAAACTGAACAAAAGCAAATCGTTTCTTGCAATGCAAACTCTGTTTGCAGTATGGAAAATAAACGTCAAGAATATCACCACAGCACTTAAATGCTGAACGCAAATACGCTTCTGTGATATTGCCGGGAAGATTATCCTAAGAATAAAATTTAATCAAATCACACACGCAAACACGGGGCATAAAACTTCACAGCAGCATCGTCACAAAACATCAAAGCACAACTTACTACAAAAATTGTGCAATCAATTGGAGAAGGAGCTGATCTGCTTCGTCGAACCATTCCATCGTTGTCAAACAATTCCAGTAATTTTGAATTTCTAATTAGCTGTTGAATTGTTTCTAATCGGATATATTCTCCGTCAAAATCATCGACAGCAATTTTCATCACCTCATACAAAGATAACTCTGCAATAACATTGCTGAAAGATTTTCAAAAATACCAACTACTGATCAACACATACCAATCAAAGGATATTTACTCTTATCCTCCAAATCAATGTTCAAATCTTTACACTTAACAGTTACCAAACTTTCAACCTAAAAATCAAAGAAAAAACTATTGCATTAAATGCATAAAAAAATAATTTCTTTTTTTTTTTAATACTAGATACAATGCTTTATGTTTCGCCATAAATTTAAATAATATTCATGCATGACCTGTTTATAATCCCAGTGCATAAAACAAACAACAAAATCAATAAAATCTCAATCAATAATTGTATGAAATATAAATTCACCTTCCGTATTACAGCGGCACAAATTGCGCGTGTTCTTTTGCGGCACATTGCGTGATTCAAGATCAAAGTGCTTGCAAAAAGTACACTTGCAAAAAATATTCACTTTTCTCCTACAATAATAAATCAATATGAATATTTTCGCACGTTCAATTGTGCAAATTTTTTGAACAAAATTACAAATGCACTTGCTGACATGTTTCAAAAACAATTTTCGCACTGCACAACAAACTTTTAGTAATTCATACTGTAAATTCATTAAGTTCAAGTCGGTACTTTTTACATTGGTTTTGCATGTATTAAAAAATTATTTCAATAAATTAATTATTTTTTATTTTTTAAAATAAATTATACAAAAATCATTTGTATGATCGAAATTTTTGTTTCTTTGAAGTATAAAGCAAAAAGTATTTTTTGATTTCGAATTATTCTTCAAATTAGAAACAGCCTATTTCATAATAAAAAAAATTTGTCAATAAATTAATTTATTTATTAATTTTAAAATTATAAAAAAATAAAATTTAATTTGAAAAAAATCAAAATTTTACTTTTTAAAATATTCTTTTCCCACTTTTTGTTTGAGACGTGGCAGCGTTCGCAGCATTGTCAGAGTGCCCAGTTTTACTTACCTTGATCTAGAAAATGGTTTACTGTAAATAGTTTAATTTCGTCTTTCTTACCGTTCTTACTGTTGCATTTGCAAGCTATTCATGTTTGATTCGTGATGCTTTTTTGATAATAGAATAATGGAAACTGTGCTGACTTGCATAATTTTGGGTAAACAATTTTGTGCAATCATTTATTGTGGTGCTTTTTGCATTTTAACAAGGTTGGTGAATGTAAGAAACTGTTAGTATTTAAATTAAAATTTGCCAATGTTCTAATTGTAAAGTATGACATTGAAGACCGAAATGTGATGCAGTTTATTCAATTAAATGCAACTGCATTAATTTATAGTTATTTAATCGAATCTTTATAGAAACTTTTGTAACTGAACTGTAAATTCAATTGCAGCTGATCAAAGAGCTTTGTTTATTATGGTTATGATTTTCTTACATTTTTATCGTGCACAATATTATTTAGCAGTTTCAATAATTAGAGATAACAAGTTTATTAAAGTTAACAAAAATTCTTTTCCTTTGTTATCTTACTGAAATAATTTTATTCTTTTGTTGGAATAGTTAATTTTTTGGATTAAACAGTTCAATTAATGAAAAATTTCTGCAATTGATTATTTTTTATAAAAAATTTTGCTGTCTCATTCTCATATAGCATTCTGGATTTTGTATTTTGATTGTTGTTCAGCTGTGTGCATTTGAAATATTTTAAATTTTGCATTTTTTTTCAAAAGATGTAAAAGCTTTTTTTTTCTACCTGACTCGTGTTGTGTTGTTCAAATAAAACGAATTAAAGCTAATTGTTATCAATCACGGTTAATGTAAATGCTGTTTATAATGAAGTTTTTGAGAACTGGTATAACTTTATATTTTGATGAGTTATTAAAATTTCCAAATTTTTCTACTATGCTGTATATGATATTATGATGCAGTTTTGCTTTTATTTATCTTAAATTTGAATCATTGTATTGTTGATCGTGAGATGAATCAAATGCTTGGATGAGCGTCTGTTTGTTTTGCATGAATAGTTGTTTTGTCACACGCAATAAGATGAATTATTGTTGCAGTTTAAAGTTACATAATTGAAAAGCGATTTTTCATTGAATAATTTATTTCCATGAACGTCATTTTTGTTTGAACAACTTTTTCAATAGCAATAAAATAATCAAATTATAGCTTAAAATTGTATTAAAAAAATGGCAAAGTCGTATGATTTTTTATTTAAACTGTTGCTGATTGGAGACAGTGGCGTCGGCAAGACTTGCCTGCTGTTTCGATTTGCTGAAGATTCTTTCAACAATACTTTCATTTCCACAATAGGTATTGAATGCTCTTTTCTAATTTTCAAATTGAAATTAATGCTAATCTTTTTCTTCTGCCAATGTTTTAGGTATTGATTTTAAAATACGAACTATTGAATTGGACGGAAAGAAGATAAAACTTCAGATATGGTAATTTATAATCCATTATGTTAATTCAAATTGACAGTGTTTTTAAATGCTTGAAAATTCAAATCTGGCAAATAAATTTTGATAAAAGAAAACAACTGCTTTTTGTTGTTTTTAATTGTTGAAAATATATAGGGATACGGCTGGTCAGGAAAGGTTTCGAACGATAACCAATGCTTATTATCGTGGTGCAATGGTAAGCGCAGTTTGATTATTATAATTTTCATTAAAAAAAAAATTGCATTTATTTTATTTTTTATTTTTTCAATACAGGGTATTTTGCTAGTTTATGAAATTACGAATGAAAAATCATTTGAAAATATAAAAAATTGGGTTCGAAATATTGAAGAACATGCTTCGGCGAATGTGGAGAAAATTATACTTGGGAACAAATGTGACATGGAAGACAAACGGCAAGTTTCTAGAGAACGTGGTGCTCAGGTATGCTTATTTGTACTTTTGTTGTTGTTTTTATTATCAAATTTTTATTAATAATTAATTTCAGCTTGCAATTGAATATGGTGTTAAATTTATGGAAACGAGCGCTAAAGCGAACATCAACGTCGAAAGTGCTTTTTTCACTCTTGCTCGGGATATAAAAGCGAAAGCACAAAAGAACCTTGTATAATGATAATATAATTTTTTTTGTTTTTTTTTTTAAAGTACAATTATGCTTTTATTGTTGTTGTTGTTGTTTACAGGAAGCGTCAACAACTCAGTCAGCTTCGTTTGGTCGAAGATTGACTCAAAATATTTATGGTGATTCCGGCAAGAAAAGGAATTTCTTTGCCGGTTGGCGCTGTTCACTGTTGTGATGATCATCATTTCAGATATAGAAAATGCTTTGTTTCTAATTCGCCATTTTTATTGGATTTATTAATTTTTTTTTTCTTTTGTTTATTCATTTTAATTAATTCAACAAATAATGATTCGTATTTCAGAAGTGATAAACGCAACTTTCACTTCCTCTCATATTGGCATCATCAGTATTTTTTGTATATTTAATCAATTTCAGGAGCTTAAAAATTGTACATGTACAAAGAAACGCTTAGCGATTCTTTTCACTATTGATGACTGTTATTTGGATGAAATTAATTTTTTTATTTAAAAAAATTTTGTTTTTTTTTTTTATAGGTAAAGATTGGAAATCAATTTTGATTGCATTGCATTTCATTCATTTTCAGTTTTAGCCCATTTTTGTAAAGATATGAAATATTAAAATTGTCACATTTATTTGAGGAAAAAAATAATACATTTTTTTTTTCAAATATTAAACAAACGTTGCAATTTGGCTACCCAAGTTGAATGGTCGAATACAATATCCGTGCTGATCATGACGGCACTGTCGACGGTCAACAGTGACGCGTTCTGGAATTCAATTTCACAGTACGGTTTGAGTTCGATCTGATTCAGATCAACAAACTGTCGGTATTGGTTCAGCATCAGGTTCCACAAATTACCCCGGACTTGGTTTTCCAAAAATTGTTGCAGCATCGGTCCGAATACCCTCTTGACTGGCATTTTCAAGATGCGCACGTTCACTTGCTGCAAGGTGATTTCAGTTTGCAGACGCATGCGCCGGTCGAACGAATATTTGACCCCTACGCGGATGTTGGAACGGGCTTCCAGCAGTTTGTCCCGTTTCAGGATGTTGGAAAGGCGAAGCTGGATCGACACCACCAAATCCAACACCGATCCTTCAGCAGTGATGGTATAATCTGGCGGTCTGTCGAAGTTGGCCAACATCAGCAGCTCACATCCCCAGCAGAGTAAAGTGAACGGCGTTCGAAGACTGCTCGGCAACATTTTGCTGTTGATAGTAATTTCATATTTGTCCAATTGATGACGATGAATTTGTTCAAAAAAAGCGTTGACAATCTGCTCACTGGCGTACACGCTGACCATTTGCCAATCGGAAGAGATTCGTATTGGTCTTCCGAGGTTTGTGGATACTGTTTCACCTGCGTACAATACTTCTACATGGAATGGTATCAGCAGACCGTGATGACCACAGTGGACACCGATGTCCGACAAGTGTACGTGCAGTTGAAATTTATTTGAAACTTTTCCTGACATTTGCAACACATTATGCCAAGATTTTGGTGGTTCACTGTCACTGCATGTGGATTTCAGCATGTCAGATGTGGTTGCAGTATTTCTTAATAAAGACAATTGCATACAATGGAGAAGGTAAGAAAATTTTTAATTTTATCAAATTTTGAACTGTAATCTTGTTTTGTTGTTTTTTTTATTTTACTAATTCTATTTATACATTCAAATATGTTGACTAGACATCAGCGTAACAAGTGTAGATTGGCAGTGAGATCATAAATCATTGATTGATCGTTTTTACATAGCGTATCATTAATCTTTTGAAGTTGATTAATTAAATTTGTCAGGGAAGTATAAAAATATATAGAAGAAACTTTAAAAAACAAATAGATGAGCAGCATAATGGATGCATTTATTGACAGAATTGATGAACTTTAGAACAAAAAAAAAACTATATAATATATTTATTTATTTTTGTAATGTAATTTTACTTACGTATTGTCAAAATAAGTTCTCGTGTAGTGGGTCGCGTTGATGGCCATGTCACAAGCTAATTTACCAAAATTAGCTACCATCACAGCTTCTATAGCAAATCGAGCCGAATTTAGCAAAGTTCCATACCAGCTTTTGTCCGAGAAAAATAGTCGCACATCTTCCAGCCGACTTGTGCATCTGCCGATGGTCAAAGTGGTCGGTGTAATTTTAGTCAACATTGCGTTCATTGTCAAATTGACAAGCAATAATCGTACCCGACCCTGGCTGGAGAATAATCCCAAATCGAATTCGTATAATCCGTTCAGCTCGCCAACGCCCATCTCCAATAGTGCATTAATCCCTTCGGATTGTTCCAATATTAGCTGAACGTTCAGCCAGTCGAGTTTGGTGAATGTCACGTTGGTGATGTTCATTTTTTCCGTCTCCAAGTTTGGAAAGCGGAGATTGAGCAATGTTGTTTGAATCAGTTCAGCCAGCATTTGACTCAAGGAATTTAGCAATTTTTGTGAAAGCTGCACAACAACACTGGCTTGCAGTTCATCGACTGGATTCAAAGCCAAACTCCATGCTATAGTAAACGTCCATATTATGGCGAAGATCATTTTTATTTCTCTTTCTCACTCTCCTGTTCCCTCTCTCTCTCTCTCTATTTCTTCGTGTATGTGCGCGTGTGTATGTATATGTGCATCTATGATGCAGCAAGCACTTAGCGCACACACACACACACACACCCAAACGACTTAGCAATTGTCCAGCTATCAAAGCAGTTGCCAGTTGTGAAGTTGCGTGATTAATTTTTAACATAAGTTTAAAGTCAGAAAATTTTTCCACGTCAAACGTAAAAGTTGACAACTGAGATAGGACAAATATATATATTTTTTTTTTCAAATTATACCTTGCGTAAAGTTTAATTAATTCTAAACATATTTATATCGTTCATGAAAGCATCATTTCATATATATATATATTTGAGTTAATGTTTGATTATTGAGAACCAATTTTGATACCCTCAGCTAAGTTTGCTTCATCATTGAAAATATAAACTGCTTGTATGGAAAATTTTAATTCAACTTTTGCAACGTCATTTTTTTTTCATTCTGATTTGATTTGTGATTGTCTTGCAAAAAAAAATTAGAAATGCAACGATTCAATAATTTACTTTGCAATAATTTTGTCTCAAAATTTCCAATTGCACATTACAAGCGTAATTGGTCAATTTGAGAAAAATGCATATTTTTAGTATCAATCGCAATTGTTGAAAGCAAAACATCAATTATAAGCGGTCAATTTTCTTTCAACTGTTGCTTGCATATTGCATATCAAATTTGCAATTTGCTGTTGAGAATTGTCAAGAATGAACAACTTGACACACAACTACAACGGCTAAATATTGTTCAAAATTGTCTATTCTCTTCTCATTGGTATTGTGCAAAATTAGTTGTTCATCTGCAGATATTTTTGAAGCGAATGTTATTTTCAAAGAAAAAAAAAATTTTTTTTCTTTCTGTCAGATGTTTCACATATTTAATGAATTATTAACATTTGAATGTTCTATTATGAAAATGGTGATAAATTGATCATATTTTCTGTTGTTTTTTTTTTGAAATTATCATTTCCCAAATGTGGAGAAATGTTGATGCATACGTTGTGTTGATGCATAGTGAGAAATGAAAAATGCTGCTTTTCCAAGCACAATCACTGCTAAGTTGTTGTTTATTGTTGTGTTCATGTGCAACAAATCGATTTTTGGTAAAACTGCATTCAACTTTTACATCAGGGAGTTCGATTTGAAATTTGCTTGCCTGATCATTAGCAAGCTTAATGCTTGTCATAGGGGCGTTGTGAATGGATTGGCAGGCGCGCAGATTTTCTTGCCAATTCTTGCTTTGCCAATTATTTTCTTTTACAACTCCAAATGAGCCAATTGAAACAAGATGCTGTAAATTTGACATCTGACTTTGTTGACACTTGGAAAATGAGCAGTTCTGTCTGTTGTGATTGGCTCTTGTCGACTGTGCAATTTGAGTTCAACGAGTGTCCAACTATGGACATCTTTCCAATATTGATTTACAACAGAACTCCAACGTGAACATGAACTGATGTTGGAATTGCATATCAATTGTCACATCTCAGGATTTGTCTGATGCTCCTTGATGGTGTAATTGATAATGACAATTCAAAATTCCATGAGAACATTGAATCATGTGACAATTGGCCATCACAACGGCCGACGATGGTCTGTACGTTGTTTTATTTTTACGTTTTACTGACCAATCAGTCAGTTGTATGATTTGCATTTTCTTTTCTATTAGCATACTTGAAGCACCTCTACAAAGTTGACGTTGTTCGATGTACAATACAAGACGAATTTGTCGACCAAAAAATTGCTCAACTGCACACAAGCAAGCAAGCAAACAATCAGTGTTTCTGTCACGATAACGATCGGTAGTGGCATTGCAAGAAATTCCACTCGGTACAATTCTCCTGGTTCTTCCATATGTTTGGGTAAGATTGCTTTTCTATTTTTCTATTTTTTTTTTGCATTAATGAATGGCTAGGGAGGGAGGGTGAGGGGAATTGTTAACACTTTTAAAAAGAACACAAATTAATATACTGCTATCACTTGAACAATTATTAATAACTGAAGAGCAGCAACTCTTGATAGATGAAGTTCACAAAAAAACAATGAAAATAGAATTAAAAAAAAGAATTTATTTATCCTTTGACAAAATTTGATAATGAAACCAACATTGATAGCAATTGCGTGCTAATCACATTGCATGTTTGCTGCATTTTGTTTTCGTTTTGTTGTAAAAATTTTCCACACGCAATTGTGGAAATTGCATAAACAAATACACCACTTGATGATCAACTTGAAAATTGCTAAATAAATATGCATATCCAAATTTCTGATGTTGTGCAAAATTTTCAATTAATTGATCTTATACTGGACATTAAACAAACAAACTGTTAGCTAAGCTGTGTTCATCGAAGAAGGAGTGCGATCAATTTGTTCGTTTGTAAATTTAAGTGCCTCACTTTGCAACTTGTTCACTGAATCACTGAAAACTGCAATAATTTGCAAATTTATTTATTTCAATTTTCATTAATCAATTATTCTATACTTTCGCTTTCAAATTGCTTCAAATAGTTAAACGTATAAATGACAATTGCTTACTGTAAGTTGTATTTTTCTTTTCAAATGAAATTAGTTGACCATTTTTATCATCTTAGTTGATGTGAAATTATTATCATTTATTGAAATATGCTTGTATTTTTATTGGAATAATTTTAATTATTCTTCAAATATGTAGAAAGATAATCAGAATTGGATTCAGCTGTTCAATCTTTGACCAAATCTTTGAGATTATTAATAAGAGGTGGAAAATCATACATTCTTTTTTTTTTTTGATTGATCAGTTCTTATTCAAATTCAAATTTCAATTGATATGTTGCTCAATGCATTTTAAAGTCATAACAATATTTTATAACACAAGACTGATGATTCCTATGTATATAACTTGTCTTTTTCATCAGGTTGACATTACTTTCACAACACTAAATATGTATATGTATATATATATATATGCAGCTTATATGCTTATAGTATTGATCATTGTCAGCATTTGGAAATAAATAGCATACTTTATGATTCTGTAGACAGATATGAATGCACTGCATTATTTTATTCTCTGCAAATTAGTTGCTCTTGAAAATTAAAAAAAAAGACCTTATAGATTTTTTATTAAACTTTACGATCTGCATATTTTTTATTTTTCAGCTAGTTTAAATTTTAATATAAATTTTCATAATTAAAATAGATTTGATTTGATTTAATTCAATTTTTAATTCAAACAAACATTTAATTTCGCTTAATAGAAGTAATTTCAATTTGAATGATTTTTCAGAACTTTCTAAAATTATGCTACAATTTTGTTCCTTTTTCTCATAAAAAATAACCAACTTTGCAACCTTCTTTCACCAAGCTGCAATTTTTTTGTATTTGTAAAATTTGAGATGAAATTTTCAAATCAAAAATAGTTCAATAATATTCCAATGCTTGGAAAGCAGACAATAAGCAAACGAATGCAGATTGCTGTGTGTTTTGAAATTTTGCAAAATCTACTGAGAATGTTTGAAAGAGCCTAGAATTAATATTGTGAAAAGTTCAACAGCTTCTAAAATTGTCGGTCTGTGATGTTAAAACGAAAATTCAGATTCCAGCAGATTGATGATATTTAATTTGACTGTTTATTCATTTATTTAAATTTAGATTTTGTAAAAAAAAATTTCTAAAGAGAAGTATTTATTTTGTCCATTTGTCCATTCTTTCAATGCATTTGTTGGTATTAATATTTTGAATATTCTTTCTACTCTTTCACATTTAGCGTAAAAATGAATACGACGGTTGTTTGCTTTGCTTTTGCATTCATGTGAATGAAGGGCGTTTGAAATGTGAACCCAGTGGAATTATTACTGAACAGTGTTATAATGATCTATATTGTAATTGAATTCAACTATACTTATCAGGTTAATTTGAACTCCGCGACTATGGTTTATCAACGGAAAATTGCTTCTACGGTATTTTGGGTCATTCTGAGGGAATACTTTTTCATAGATTAATTCTTGCATGCAATTAACAATGCCTTGAATGGTTTGGCCGGTGAAATTCGAGTTTACTAGCCGTAGCTTCATTTTAATCGAAAACCGTCACTAAATTAGCAGCGTAAAATAGCAACCGTATTCAATTTTTCAATCATTTTTATCGCATCTTTATTTCAAATCAACTTGGACAAAAATCACTCATCCATATCTTATGTGAGAATTATTATTGTATGAATCGATAGGAAAATTGGCCTCACCAATTTCAGGTATAAAAAGTTGTTCTGGTAAAGTTGGTTGGTTGTTGAATGAAAATTAACCGATTCTATAAAGAATTAGATCAATAAAATTCTAATGCAAGTTGGTGGACAATCTGTACAATGATTTTTCTTCATTTTTTCTTTTTTTGAAATCATGTTTTGCTCTTTGTCTTTACACGCACAATCTCTTTCATCAACAAGGAGATAAATGATCATCAACGATCACTACTCAGTTACCAAGATTATTAATCAAGATAATGTTCATATCATATTAAAAGTCAATATTATATTTTTAGCTTAATGGCAACAACAGCTTTTTGTTATTTTTATTCTTGATGTTGTGCCGTACAAAAGATCTATTATGAATATATTTTAAAATTTAGTTTGAATTTTGAAATTTTTTTTTTCACAATACTTGTAAAAATATCATTTTTTCCTTTTTACTTAATGCATTTTTTGTAAGCATATGAATATGATTAGTTATGAATTTTGCGTTAGTTGTGAAATTTTCACATTTTACATTTGTTTTGATTGACATATTTTCATTGCAATTGCATCAAATATTAAATTCTTCTCAATGATGAATGAAATTTAATATTTATAAAACAACAACATACTTTGTCGTCGTTGAGAAACTGTGTAATTGCTTATATATTTCAATTGCGTTTATAAGTTTTCATGCATTTTTCATTTTATTAAAGAACATTTAACTAGAATATCAATTTATAGACAATTTCTTTTATTTTGTTTTCCATGTAATGAACCACTTTTGGTGAATAGTGAATAATAGCATCACTGACGTCAATAAAATGCTTGGATAATTATTTCCTTCACTTTTTAGGGTAGAAATTGTTAATAATTTATATTTGTTCGCTGATAAAAGCTATCAAATCTGTCGAACTGAGTGAGACAGTTGTAAAAAGTGAAGAAGAATGCCGCTTTTCATGGCTTAAATGAAACCTGTGCAAGTTTACGACGATCGAGTGGTAATTTTTGGACAAAATATTTCCAACTGTCTTGTTTGTGCAATTTTATGCTTTTTGAATTTAATTGTCACAAGCGTTTCCTTGGCTCAGCAAGTGTTTTCCATAGTCAACCATGGACATGTGTTTTTGTGCAGCTTCAACGAAAGTCACGCCGTGGAACCATTTCTATCCTATGATATAGTGATATACGATTTTGGCTTGTTCCATCGTCTCTGGGGCATCAGCGAATGCATTGCCAATTATTTAGACGGTGGCTATTTACGATTAGCATGGTGTGTGTCGTATTTGTCAACAATGTTGCTTCTTGTTCTTTACTTGTACATGTCAGACAAGCGACCACCTGTTTATTTGATGTGGCCCGCTTTGGCCATGCAAAGCACATACAGCATTGGCCTTCTCATTCTCACCTTATCCGCGTTGCCAAAATTGCTTCGCTACGTGTTTGTCAATATTGACCGTACAGTAATTTTACTGCTAACTATATTCAGCAGTGGAGTTTTGATTAATTTCATCTTTACTTACATACTTTGGCATTATTTTTGGTTCAGCGAAGCCACACTTGCTCAGTATTGTTCAAAAAATCACGAACGACTGAATCCCAGCAGGCGTCGCCACCAGCGGGTGTGATGACCATTTTCAGTGGAAAATTTTCTCGAAACTGATTTATTTTGTTCTTTGCCAATAGTTAGTTAGCATTTGAAATTGAATAAAAATTATACACTTGCATACAATTAAAATTTGGTCATACCAAAATAGCCAATACATTTTTAATAATGAAAAATAAAATAAAAAATGGATTTTTTCAATTCAATACAATCATAAAAGCACAATCGTAAATTGAATATGGTGAATATTTTTAATTTATACTTTTCAATAATTGAGAAAAGAAACTAATAAACAAGTAATTAATATTCAATAATGCAGTTACAATTATAATTAAACCACTTTTAATTTAAATGAAAATAAAATAGAATTGCGGTCATTTACACTTAGCCAATTAGCAAAATTACTACGTCTTTCGAAACGAAGAATAATAGCATTTTAAAATAAAACCTATTAGTTAACATATTTCATAATTTTTCATCATTACTGAAAAACAATTATTTTTTTTTTTGTAAATTTAAATACTAAAACTAAAAAATTACAAAATATTCACGAAAATCATTTAACATTCAGTATATTATCGTTCTGAACTGACATAACATCGGTTGATCCAAAAATACTCAATAACTTTTCACTTTTTTAAATAAAATCTACCGAACAAATAGTGTTTTAAAAAGTGAAATATGATATAGTCAAATCTTGCAATAACACAGCTATAATACAAATAAAAATTGCCAATAACTGTTATCTACATGTAAAGCAAGATATACCAACCACGGAAAAGGATTGAACCTCCCAGCTACCGGCTGCCAGTTAGTACTTGATTTTCACTGTTAGTACAGTAGCAGAAAGAGGGTTTTGTAGGCGATGTGATTGTCGGCATTGTGGTGGAGTTGTTTGGGCATCAGTGGTGTAGATTTTGCCGTCAGTTGTCCGTATTTTCTGATAGTAAAAGTATTAACCCATCGAATTGTTTTCTCTTCTGTCCAGAATCTCTTCTACCAAATGCAAATTCTAGTGACCGACTGGATGATTATGAAACAGTCGGATCCACTGGCTAACTTCGACACATTGTTACGTAGAAGAAGCATTTGAAGAAGACATCGGATGGTAGAAACAGTGATGAAGCTAATAATTCATTACTTACCGTGAAACCGAAACTGATATTACAGATATAAATTCGACTCTGTTTCTTGTCTGTCTTCTTTGTCAGTGTTTAGCAATTGATTTATCATGCAGCTTACATTTACTTGTAAAATATTACAACTCGTATATTTTTATGCCAGAAATTCAAACTGAATGCATTAAAATGACAGGAATGAAAAAATGAGTATTTATGGAAATTTATTTATGAAAATGAGTATTTGTGAAATATGTTGTTAAAAACTATCACTTTCCTTGGGAAAAATCGAAATATGAAAGAATGCTTGCTGTGTATCAGAAATGTATTAGCTGAAATAAACCTTGAATATTATTAATCTGAAAATAAACAGTACCCTATACGTTGTTGTTAACTCTATGCTGTTGTTTTGTTGTGTGCAAATGAATGATTGCACTTTCGCAGTGAGACTCGAACCAGCACGAATATTAGAAAAGAAATAATGATACCATGAAACATTTTTTGCAAATAAAACATTTTAAGACCTGCATTTAAAGTAAAATAAACGTGGACGTTGGACGGCACTGTTTACAGTTTAAGCCTGAAAAACAGAACTAATGAGGTTTAATAATACGTTTCAGAACAGCAATTATGGTAAGAATTTCAAGCAAAACTTGATGAATAACAACTTCTTTTTTTAATATCAATTGAATCAAGATAATTATGAATAGCTTGTTATTAAGAAATATTGCAGTATGCATGATTGCACACACATTGTGGTACAATGCGTGTTTAGGTAACAATTAGCAGAAATATATGTACTGATTTTGTGATAATGCATCTCTGATGTCTTTACGAATATTAAATTTTACATTATTTATTCACCTTTACATACTTATTCGATATATCACTATAAAACAAGCTCATGAGATTAAATTGCCTAATATTTGTCTGTAGTTCATAGTTTTCAACTACTACTTATTCGGTTATTAAAGGTAATTGGACTTTATTTTTAATTTTCGGTATGCACTGCTACAGTACTGTCATTGTATTCCTTTTTGGGACATCATTAAATAATTTGCTTTTGATTATTGAAAAACGTTTTATTTTTACATTTTCATATAAATAAATACTCAGATATGGTCTTTGTTTAAACCTTTTTGATTTTGGAAGTATATTTTATTTGTCAATATGTCATAAGCAGTTGCTAGTTTTCTTGCTTTTGGAATTCTTTTCAATTCAACATAAATATTGAGCTGCAATATAACTTAAAACGCCTGGAAATCTATAAGAAATTAAATATTGTATCTCTCACATCTTTGGAAACAGTTGCAGTTACTTCTTACCTAATGGAAAAGCCTCAATAAAATCAGCTGTTTGTTCTGTTTTCACACCTATTCTGTCAGTTGGAAAATGCTGCTGCCAATTTTAGGACTGTTTGCCCGTCTTCCTTTCCTTTTTCTAATAATACTGTTGTAATTTCCAATTTGTGAGATAACATGAACACGGCAGTACGCAAACGTAATCTAACATCTGCAACTGGTGCTTCGAGCACGTCTGAATCCCGTGGAATTGATGATGCCAGCACATTCCAAAGCACATCGACAAGTCGATATCATGGTAGAAACCGTATTAAGCATCAGTATGTACCGGCTTGTTGTGCATGTGAAGACGATCTCATTAAAGAAGGAATGAAAGGAAGATGCATGAGTGTTTTAAGATGTGGTCATGTTTTCTGCTGTGCTTGCATAACTCCAGTGTTAGAATCAAAACGAAAAAAATTTTGTCCGACATGTAACATTAGATTCTTTCCTAGTACTGTTACCAACGTCAAGCCTTGAATATGGAAACTATTTAAGCTTATTTCTACATAACCATATTGCTCTGGCTGTAACATTTCGGTATTCGATTCAGAAAAGTGGAAATAATTTATTTTTAATTCATTTACTCATTATCAGTTAATTTATTGTTTTATTATTTTCTCATCTGGAAAAATAAAACTTTAAGTGAAGGAAATCAAGTTTTATGCAGATTTCAATCTTAATACTTTATACTGCCTTAAAATATTCACCTAAGATATTATAAAGGATACTGTAGTTGAAAATTAAGTAGTATTGTGCTTTTGGAAGGTTTTATAAAAGTTTTAACATTGAAATTTTGCATGATATATCATATTTTCATCAAATATTTTTGATACGTTTCTGTTTATTACTATATTATAAGATATAATGTACTATGCTCTGGTAAATGTTGTGGGTTCAGATAAGCATGAGTTTTAATTTTTACACAAATGCATTCACTTCTTTCAAATCATCACTACCACCCCGATATGTAAGATACAGTAAAATATGAAAAAAAAGCTGTAAAATAACTTTTTCATTCATTTCATTTTTCTTTCCAAAATACTTGAAGAAAGGTGTAAAAAAAGGAATAAAGTTCATCTGTGTCAAAGCAAAATTACTAAAAGCAGTGGAAACGATCACTATATTTTATGAAAAAATCATCACTATTTTAGGAAAAATTTATTCGTCGATGAATTTGTGCTTGAATTTTCACCAATTTCGAGGTGGAACGTCTCTCCAGTGAGTTTCCAGCGTTAGATATTCCGAAGACAAAGGATCACCCAGAGTCCACTGTCTTCTAAAACTACCTTTACCAAACACACCGTACTCGAAATCCAAGAAGCAGCGCCATCCACTTGTCAAAAATGCAACACATGCACCAATAACTGAAGATCGTATTACAGAATCTGAAAGTAAAGAATAAAGCAGTTACAACAATTTCTGTTTATTCGATTGAAAGGTAATGTAAATAAATAGTAAATTAAATTTCATTACATTTAGCAGCGCACATGATCCCAACTCCAACTCCACCAATAGCCATATTCTTCCAATCATCTTTACCGCGAAAACTACATGCTACACAAGAAACTCCGCTCCATATAGCTGCACCACCAACTGAAAAGTAACAAAAGTAAAAAAGAAAAAATTTTTTCTTAGCTTTTTCTGATTCTTCCATGGAATTTTTATATTTAAAAACAACTCACTGGGCAGAACGCCAGTTTTTGGGTAACGCAACAAAGCTTCTTTCAAACTGCCTTTGACAGCTCTGTAAAAACATACGTCCATGATCCAAACAGGTACCCCTTAAAAATACATCACTCAATAGAAAATAAAATCAAAATAATATAAAATAAACAAATTCACATAAATATGCCATCGTTCTCGCAGAGGAAACAGTCTTTTCAAAGCAGTTTGTTCCAAACGGACCGTTGAAATAACTCCATCTCAAAAATGGAATATACTTTCCAAAAGTGCGACTGATAGTGTCAGGCATTGTGAACGGATTGCCGAAAGTGGACAAACAACCTTTTGGACCGTACAAATATGGCTGTACTGAAAATCCTGGATGCTCTTTGGAAATGTTCCAGTTGTCATAAATATGCTTTATTGTCGGCGTATTTGCATACAACTGGTTAAGCCACTTTTCGGTTGGTACGCCAGGCTTCTCTCGAAAATACAATTCAGTCGATTCTGTGGTGTCTTGACCAACCAACCCAATTTGGCTATCTTTGACAGGGGGATCCAACCTAAAGACAAGAGTCTTCTCGACTTTTAGAATTCATTTATTTGAAATAAATGTCCACAAAAAAGCAATCAATTAAATGTTGACTACTCTACCACAAAGGATCGTGTTCCTTGACGCGTGGGTAAAACATTCGCCATTTATTTTGTGATTCCACTGGATCTTCATATCCAAACTCAGTAACATATTTCGGCATGATTATCTGGAAAAAGTTATTATTATTATTTCACATTTAATTAGCTTAACCGAATAATAATACTAGAACAAGTAATAAATCTATACATGTTACAATGAAAAAGCATAATACAATAAACAGAACTAAAAAACATGTAAATGTTTAAAAAAATAAAATACTCTATGTATCAAAATTAACATTTTTGAGATAAAAATAACTACAACAAAAAACACAAAACAACATACAGTAATAAGTTACCGTACGACATAATGATGTACAAATAAAAAATAATTTCAAAATTACATTGCATAATGCAGTTAAAACAAATAACACTATAGTTAAAAAATAAAAATAAAGTTTAAATTAAACGTGAAACTAAATTTAAATAAATAATAATTAAATAACACACGAGTCTAATGCAAATTTGATTGGCTAATTTTCAATTTCTGTTATGAAATCTCTGCAGTTTTCCTTTTGTCATTATTCTGCTGTCCTTCGTCTGCGCGGTGTTTTGTTTTCGATATCTGTCCTGCGCGGTTGTTGCTGATCAGCGCATGTCATCTTTCAAGCACTTCCATCAATTTTTTAACTTTAATATTATGCGATTACAATTATTAAATATTACAAGAAGATAATGCAAAAAAAGTGGTTGAATTATTTCTCGGAATGCGTAGGACCATTGGCAGTGAAAATATTTGAATCCAGGTAATTATATTTTTCATTATTATTTTAATATAAACAGTTGTTCTTTTCCAACGGATTTTTCTTAAACCAATTTTCTCGCTACCATAATGCGAAATTTTTACTTTTCATCATTAGATATGCTAGATATAGATTGCCGTGAATACAAACCTAAATGATGCACAATTAATATTGTTATTGGTTGACTTTTTTGTTTGATTTAGTTGTGCTTATTATTCTGCTTGGAGGAATAGAACAAACTATTCAGATAAATAATATCTGACGAGTATTTACCGTATGATTAAGATTTAGCATGACAATTTAAAAATGATAACAACTTGTTGACATTACTGTAGATCAGAAAGTACTTTATTATTTTTTTTATTTTACATCAGGTTTTTAAAAATTTGTGGAAAATAATGTTGAACACGGCATGGCATATAATGAACACATCATTTAACGCTATACATGTGTGCTTTAGAATTACGCGCTTCAATTTTTCATGCATGGTTGCGTTATCTGTTTCTGAGCGCACATTATCTTAATTTACGCGCCTAACCAAGGCGAAGGAAACGTGCAGAGAGGGGTACCGGTTTAAACGTAAACCGGCTTATGATGTTCCACGGTTGAAAATTACTATTTTCTCTTTTTCTGAAATGCAAAAAGCTGTTTGTTATTTTTGGTATTTCTGATGGTTTTCATTTTTTGTAAATAAATATTCATAGGGATGAGGAGAAGAAAATAATTAATTAATCAAATACAATTTATTTTGATTTTTATGTGGAAGTACTTTTATATTTTCTTTGTTTCATACCAAATGTTTGATTATTTTTACAAATAATGCTAAACGTGGCATGGCGGGAGGACGGGTCGTTTAACGCTATGCGTGTGTGATTTATTTGCGCTAAGCATTAGGTGCCTTTATTTGCGAAGCATTGATGCCTTATTAATTTCTGAGCTCTATTTACCTTAATTAACACCCCTTGAAGGGAGGAGAGAAACGTGTCGAGAGCGGCTAGCCGATTAAGCACTAGCCGGTTTATGATGTTCCATGGTTGAAGATTACCATTTTCTCTTTTTCTGAAAAGCAAAAAGCTGTGAGCCATTTTTGATATTTCTGGTTATTTTCATTTTTTGGAAATAAATATTCATAGAGCTGAGTAGCACAAATTAATTAAGTTTATTAAATACATTTCCTTTTTATTTTTCAATGATATTACTTTAACATTTTCTCTGTTTTGTACTAAATTTTTCATAAATTTCAGAAATCCATGGTAGGATGGTTGAATGAAAAGGGGACAGGACGGTTAACGCTATGCGTGTGTGCTTTAGCATTGTGAGCTATAATTATTTAAGCATGGCCGCGTTATCGGTTTCTGAGCGCGCCTTACCTCAATTTACTCGCCTAAGCAAGGCATGGAAAGCGTGGAAAGAGTGGGCAACAGGTACGAGCTATCCGGCTTACCCTGTACCATGCTCGAACATCATTTTCCATTCGTGTGCGGAATGCAAAAAGCTGTTATCTATTTTTGGTATATCTGATTATTTTCCTTTTTTCTAAGTGAATAGTTATTGGAATCAGTGGCGAAAAATTATTAAATTGATAAAATGACGTTTCTTTGGATTTATGAATGAAAGTAGTTTGACAATTTCTATCTATCATTCAATATTTTAAATAATTTTTCAAGATAATGTTAAAATTGGCATGTCAGTTAAATGCAATGAGGCCGTTTGGTTAAATACTATGAGCGTGTACTTTAGCATTTAGCGCTTTAATTATTTAGGCATTGTAGCGTTATCGGCTTTTGAGTCCCCTTTTCTTAATTTACATGTCTAAACATGCAAGGGAAATGGGGAAAGAGACAGAAACGGTTTATGATCTAGCCCGCTTACGATGTACCGTGCTCTAAAATTATTTTTTATTCTGCAGAGAAATGCAAGAGGCTGTGATCTACTTTTGGTATTTCTGGTTATTTTCATTTTCTCACAGTGAATAGTAAAAGAAATCATGGGAGAAAAACAAATAAATTCACAAAATATAGTTTCCTTTCATTTATGAATTAAAGTAGTTTGAAATTTTCTCTTTTTCATAAGATACGTTTAACGTGGCGAGCACCGGCCTGAGTAAAGCGTGCAAATCTCTCTGCTGTGCTATGAATTGTACGCTTAATTTTGAGAGCTGATTGTTATGCATTTATGAAAATGGACATGATATGAAATGAATATTTGTATTGTGGGTACATAGATGATTTGTCTTACATATCTAGGAACACTCAGATACTGATTTTTGGTTGTTTTTTCGGTTTTCAAATTCAGGAATATATTATCTTATTGTAATACAGTTTTATATTATCAAATAGGTTTATCAAACATTGCTGACTTTATTATTATCTATTTTTTCATATTGTGATGGGTTATCTGTAAAATACCGCTTCAATGGCATCGGCCGTTAAAAGCTGTGCTTGGCTATGTTTTAGCGTTGCGTGGCGGAGGGAGTGGCCTTGATTTGACATTGCACGTATTAATTAACGTGGCATGGCGGCGTTATCATTTGCGGGGAGAGCGTTCGCTTGATAAACGTGGCGAGCACCGGCCTGGGTAAAGCATGCAA
>JYDP01000265.1:0-27178 GCA_001447665.1 Trichinella zimbabwensis
GTTCTACCACTACCTATTAAATGTTTTAAGCCACCAATTATAAAACATTTGTACAACAAATTAGGTTATCAACATTATAATTTAATAAATATATCATATTATATGATATGTTATAATTAATATTGATAGTGCTTCATTAAATTCCTGCTTTTCCTAAATTGAACATTAAAAAGAGATGCATATATTTTAATTTTTGAATAAATAAGCAGATTATTTCTATTTTGTCAAGAATAACAGATATCTTTATATTAGTAGTTCATAGCTTAAAAAAGTTGTAATTTCCATCACTTGCAGTTCAAATCATTGGCATGTTAGAAATTTAAATATTTCAGTTTCAGCGTAAAACAAAGATTTATGAATTACAAATACAGTTTTCACAAATTCAACTTGCGTTATAATACGCAGAATTCTTTGTGCACGACAATAAACCATCTGCAGTTCTACATGTAAAATCCAAATCAAACAGCAAAGGTCAGTAAAATAATCTTGATAATTTTTGCTTCTCTTATTACTTATTACTGCTTACCAAAATGGGAGCCTTGACTAACCGCTACTAATGAAAGGATAAGAAAGATGTGAAAATTATTGCGAAGGAGAAAGGGGCGCTGCGAACGGGCGATTTACACCTGGCGTGATACCTAAATCCATGGTAAGCTTGGAAACTGACCCAGACATGTCTAGAAGCTCAGAACGTGCCCTTCCAGGCTAACACAGTCCAGCAGAGCGTGAGAATAACGCAACATTTGAGTAAATACGTAATGCATCATGCTAAAGATGCATACAATGGCTTATACATGCATATTGTTCATGTACGGCTAGCTTGCTAAGCAGTAGCTTTTATTTTATACTGAGCTTTGGTCTTCCTATTTACTGTTGCTGTCTCTGTGTTTGTATGGGTCAGCGTGAATTTTGAAAGAAATGAAAAACGGCTAATAGTCTTTTAAAAGAGATGCGCCTGACAGTTTATCCATTACTGGCAAGCTCGCACGCCGGAACACACGATTTAGACTGTTATTGACTCAATCAAATGAATAAAAAAATAAATATGAGATAAATACTCAACATGCAAATCAATAGACGTCCTGTGATATCCCATGCAATTTTCAGGCAATGACGTAAGACTATAAGGCATCAGCGGAGCGGATGAATAGAAGCAAAAAGTATTCGCGGTACCGCCGAAACGCACATATCGCGAATGTTGAGGGACAACTGCATATACAATACAATAATAATGATTAAATATATATAGTATAACAATACATACAATGCAGTATAAACATAACAATAATAAGTAATAAATATACTCAACCTTCATCCGGGGGAAAATTTTGCATATACATATACAATTTAATCCCGGCACCCATCTACATATGTAGACACTTGAAGTTTCGTCATGTTTAATTCCTGTACATTATGCTAAACGGATTATTTCTTCAAGAACTAATAATCACTTCACGAATAAATGCAATACAAAATTTATTCAATGCAAACGCTGCACGATATTTTAGTGATTTTATGGCTGCTACGTACATATTTTTGGCATGAATGGCAATGGTTTCGCGTTGATTTTTGACATCCCGGCTCTTGGCATTTTGATGGATTTCGTCGTCTCATAAGTGATGGCTCTAACCTTCCTGGTTTTTCGGGCAGTCCGTAGCGGATGAAGGCATCTTTTGTTTGTCCATAGATTTTTTCATTTTAATACCTCGTTTCGATGTGTTGTGTGACCAGCTGTGCTGAAAGCTCTTTAATAAAACGCTTCTTTGTCTTCTGATAAGTTTGCTGATGGCTCATCAGTAAGAATGCGTTGTTGATGGCACGTCAACGATGAGGTGAAACATCAGCATGGTGTATCTGTTGGTCTTTCTTTTACAGCCAAAATTTTCTATTCTTGCATCCATGCTATCCACGCCTCCTTTACCAAGATTATAGTCATTGATGATGTTTGGTCTTTTATCATCTCTCTGGTTGTCTATTTTCAACTTTGCGTGGCATGAAATCATCAGAAGAACATTCTTCCTTGGCACGCAACTGATCATGATTCTTTTTTTGTTGTGCTCATAAACAGCCATCATAAGTAAACATCGCGTCCTCTAGTTTTCCACATACATAATTTTACATTGCGTCGATTTGCAGAGACTGTACCTACAGCTGTTAGACCATGCTCAAGATGTTGTACAATGGAATACGATGTAAAATAACGGTCCATAAAAACGTATCTGGTAGAGTTCACAAATGGCTGTGCCACCTGCTCAGCAATGGTGTTTGCTAGATCAATTTGACGTTCTTCACCACTTCTGCCAATATATAACAAACTTTTCAGAGCATAACCATTCTCCGCGTCACATATCCAGTTGATCTTCACACCGTACTTTGCTGGTCAAATGGTCAAATGGTCAATACGTATGGTCAAATGCAAAACTGGCCATCACAAGTTCATCACAACTGATTGTCTTCAGCAATAAATAGCTGCGTAATGGATATCGCTCACCCAGTTCTTAAAGTTGCCATAAACAACTAACTGCTTTTGTCACATATTCAGCTAATAACAGTGACTCTTAGACAAACGTCAAGAAGGTCTGAGAGCATTAACAGACACTCATAAAGCATACTGTATTTATCTTTGGGGTTGGCAGCCTGTTTGACAAATCTACTCTATATTATCCACAGAAACTATATCCCAGATTCCATAAAGCACAGAAACATGGACCACATTCAAGAATGATCAATCTGGTAACTTCAGAGCATTTTAACTACTACTAACATATGGATTATTTCAATATAATCATCAAAAAAAGAGAAAGTGTTATGTGTTTACATATGTAGACAGGTGCTTGTAATGTGAACAGTAAACATGAAACAACAGCTTAAAAACGTCATAGATCAAAAAAATTTGCTTTAGAGATAGAGCATAAAAATTTATCAATAGATTTGTAATGAATAAGCCTAATTATTTTTACTTAAATCACAGCACTGTCCCAAACATCGTTTGTCTACATATGTAGACAGGTGCACGGATGAGGGTTAAGGTAATGAAAAATAAATGGGAGGCGATGCAACAGTATGTGCAATGGCTCTTAAAAAGTGCCGCATATAAATATGCGTGCGTTCAGTCTACCGTCGCTGCTTGACTCTGTAAAATGTGCTACTTCTTACAGAGCCTCCACCCGTTGTATAGCCAGCGTTCATCTGCTGCACCACCGTCTCTGTTTTACTCTGTTCATCCATCAACAAACGGTCTGACTGGCCTCGGATCTTCTACGACAAACCTTTAAGTTCCTCATACTGATGGAGCTTTTAAAATGCGTGAGCGCTTTATCTGCAACTCTGCGCATTTCCACTGCTGCGGATCACCTGTGTGGTTTCCAAATTTGTTGAGATGTGCCGCGGCAAATTCTCGATCTCTAAATTGGAAAAGAAATGGCTAGCTTGTGATATTACAATAATAATGTGCTATGTTAAGCTAGTTCTGTTTACCTCAGCACATATCCAATATTTATCATTACGATTTGTGCTTTTAAAAATGTATCACCTTTTTCTGTATACCAATTTTTGTTGGTTCATCAGTAACAACTCTCGAACAGGAAGCACCACAGACGACAGAAAACAAAGGAAAATGAATTTAAAAGTCTTGAATTCCGTTTTAAATAACCATTTTGCCACATTTCGTTTGATTTCTCGTCTTATCTATCATTGAAGATCAACTTGTGATATTGGTCGTGGCACCAATGCCTTTGTTAATTCTGACAGAAGAAAATTAATCACACACAAATGGCGCACCAAAGCTGACATCAAAGAATGCAATGTCTACTGCCCCGTGAAATGAAGAAGCTTCAACAGCTTTTCTGCTTGATGCCATCCATTGCTTTCTTTCTATTTGTTGGCATAATCGAAATGCTTTACTTTTATCTCGCCGAGTGCATAAATACTGTTCAAAAGAATGTCAACCAGCAGTTGCTTTGCTCGTCAGATAAATTACGTTTTAGCTAGCAATTATACGAGATTTATGCACAAGATGCTTTTCCGTTTGTCAGAAATTGTTCTGATGAGTAGCTAAAAGCGATTTTAGAACAATGAAAAAGTCAACAAATAATAAATTGTTCATAGCTGCAGTTTTCAGCTACAACTAGGAGTGACAACTACTGAACGTTAGCATCAAAATATTTTTCTAATTTTAGCTTGATCATTCTCGAAAATCTTTCTTGCAATCAAAGATTTTAATCTTGCCTATGTTTATTTTGCCTCTTTCATCAGTGTTTTTGCTTTACTATGTTTTATTTAACCCTCCTATCATGTTTCGGGTCAAATTGACTCATTTCGATTTTTGACTGGCGATTTCTTCTTTATTTGTTACATTTGACCAACGAAATTTTATGACTTTTTTTAATTCATGGTACTACATTTCTACAAAAAGTTGTAACTCATTTGGGCTGACCGTTCTTGCTGTGATGAATTTAGTTACATCGTTCATGTTACGTGTCATTTTGACTCAAACGATTTATACCTCGCTTTATATTATGAACTGAAATGAAATTTTCTTTTTATCAGACTGTTCTATTGTGGTAGCTGTTAAATTATTTGAGAATCGAAAGTGCGATGTTTTCACTTCGCTTTCTGTCTAATAATACTATAATAATACTTATAATAATACAGAAAATACTGGACATCAGGGGTTATTTTCAGGCTATGATGGATGTCAGCTATCAGATTGTTTTGCAGATGACTAACTTGGACGGCAAGCGATTATATAAGGACGACTGGAAACAAATTGATGAGACAGAATTCCATGCTTATATTGGCCTACTCATTTTGGCTGGTGTATATAATTCTCATGGAGAAGCAACAAACAGTTTCTGGAATACAGAGAATGGAAGACCTATCTTTCTCAGCATTATGTCGTTGGATAATTTTCAACGTATTTCCAGAATAATACGGTTTGATGACCATGAGACAAGGTCACATCGCCGCGAGTAGGACCCATTAGCAGCAATACGAGATATCTGGGATGATTGGGTTGCACGTTTACCAATGATGTGCAATCCTGGAGCTTACGTGACGGCGGATGAGCGGCTCATTTCATTCAAGGGACGTTGCTCATTCCGGCAGTACATGCTGAAGAAGCCAGCAAAGTATGGCATCAAAGTTTGGACCCTTTGTAACGCCAAGACTAGCTATGCTTGGAGCATGCAGATTTACAAAGGGAACGTTCATTAGGTATTCGTGAGAAGAATCAAGTTATGCGTGCAGTGCTACATCTTACAGCCGGACTGAAAGGGAACAACGTTACTTGTGATAATTTTTTCACTTCTCACTAATTAGCAATGCAGCTTCTCAAGAAGAAGCTCACCATACTCGGCACCATAAAGAAGAACAAGCCCGAACTACCACAAGAATTATTGGAATTAAGAAGCGAGCTGTGCACTCGTCGAAGTTTGTGTTCACAGAGCAGTGCACAGCAGTTTCCTACATTCCTAAAAAGCACAGGATGGTGCTTGTTCTTAGTACCATGCACAAGGACGCGTCCTTAAGTACTGTCAAAGGCTGTAAGCCAGAAATGAGTCTCGATTATAACGCATCAAAAGGTGGTGTGGACAACATGGATAAAATGTTGGCATCATACACCAGCCAACGTATGACTGCTAAGTGGCCTCTGGTCGTTTTCTACAACATCATAGACGTATCCGCTAATAATGGCTACCTGTTGTGGACACACTGCAACCCTGAGTGGAATGCCAGCAAAATGTACCGACGTCGCCTGTACCTCGAAGAACTAGGAAAAGCGTCGACAAATTCTTCGTTGGAAGTGGCTTCCACGAGCTTTGATGTCAGCTCATCTTGTACAGAAAGTTCAAAGCGAAGAACAAGGAACGTCACAAAGCACAGTGCAAGCAGCATCAAACAAAAAGCGTTCCAGATGTCAACTCTGCAACGTTGCAGACAACAAAACGTCAACCCGCTGTGTGAAATGCCACATATATATATATGTAAAGCCCATACTTGTATCTATTGCTTGCTTTGCGCAAACAAATAACTCATATATACATCAGTTTGAAAATAAAAATCAACGCAACATTACTTATTTTATCAACAAACAACATTAAAGTATGTTTAGTAAAAAATTTTTCAATTCATTAAGCCCACTTTTCAAAGAAAGTTACGACACGGGTCAATTTGACCTGAAACATTAACGGTGTAACAATTTCTGAACATGACAGAAGGGTTAAATGTATACTTTTTGGAATGTACATTCCATTTACATTTTGCATAACATTATGGAAAAGATTATTAACGTGCAAATTTATTTCACTTAAGCCTGATTGATTGATTGATTGTATTATATTATATTAATGAGGATAAGGAGGAGATAAGTATAACTAGTGATGATCTGCATATATAGAGAAACACTGAACGTCGCACAGACAGAAGAATAACGAGATAACAATGACTTCGAAGATTTGAAGGTTGTACCTGAAATGTGAATTGACTAAATCAGATTGCGCATTTGATTCGTGAATTCTCTCAGCTATTATCCTTTGTCTACTCACTTGGTATATATTGTATAAAACTTTATCATCATGCACGGAGTGATTGAACTTTTGTCATGAATTGCAATGAAAAATGTAAATATACCTTTATTTTTATGTGACAACAAAAGAGCATCGATTGTAAATCATGTATAAATATAGCATGCATAATGGAAAATAGATGAAAAATCAGCAGTCATTGATAAAATGATAATAATAATAATAATAAACAATAATGATAACGAGTAAAGCAAAATAAATAATTGATTAGTTGATTTATACGAAAATGTATCTAGGGAGATCAGGATGATCAACATCACATCGGCAGTTGCTTGTGCTTTGAGTTTTTGACCAACGACCAAAGCAGTGTTTTGTATAAAGCAAATTCCAGGGCGTGGACTGTTTGAGTACACCCTGGCCGGTGCACTTGCCTTTTTTATGGTTCAACTGCGCTCGGGGATCACATTCGACGCAAACCATTCGATGCGGTTCTTGCAACGGATCAGCACAATTTGGATTTGTCCATTCCATTTCAAATATTACACAATGACTGAAAAAGAAAAAGGAAAAGAGTGATTAATAAAAATAAATATGCAAAAATAAAATTTAGCATCACCTTTTTATTGCTTTTAGTTTTGATATCATTCTTGGTAAATCGTAATATAACTTTCCCTTTTGTGTTAAACGCCGGGCAGAATTGTACTTGTAAGGCAACAGCAGAGCCACTTCTGCAAATTATTATTGATGTCAAGTGTTTGAAAATTTAAATTTTAAATACAAACATACCGGATAATATTTTTTGGCAATGTGGTTCGTATACTCCGAAACAAGAACGTTGTTGTTCCAAAATTGGACATGCAAGTCCACCAAACTTTGGCAACTGAACAATTCTCCTGTGACGGTTGCTGATTCCGTGACCGCAAAACGGTTCCTTTTTCGATTCAACTTCTTCATTGGAATTCCTGCAAGCTGACCAAGAAGTCCACTCGCTGACTTGACAGTCGGTTACTGTTGAAAGTGAAAAAAATTGAAAAATAGTTGAGCTTTCTGTTTGAATTGAGATTGAAGAAATCAACGCATACAGCAAATTTATTTTAATTTGAAGTTGATCTTTCTTGTTAATTTTATTTACAATATTTTATAATTATCTATTTTGAATGCAAACGTTGGTTGGTGTGTGTATGTATGTATGTAGTAATTGTTATTGTTGCTGTAGAGATAAATAATCAGAAATATACAATAAGCATGATTGCCAAGCAGAGTAAATGTAGCATTGTAAAAGGTGATATGAAAATGTACTTTATCAAATACAGAGAGGATAAAAGAGTGAGTTAAATGACAAAATTGTGTGTCAGAAATATTTGAGTAGGTGTTTCCTGAGTTGTTCATGGTCATTGGATATTTTATGCACCGTTGCGTTGCACTGCAGGAATAAACGACAAAGAGCTCTATTATTCACTGCCGGTACAACAACATCAGTGAGCATCAGGGTCGGCGGTCATTGTTGATTGAAAAATGGCACGTTTGCACTTGCTAACAAGCAGTTGCTTCTGTCCTGAGATAACAGCAATAAACAAGCAACAATGTTTATTTTTATTTTTTTTACCCACAACCAAATGCACTTTTGGGGATAATAGATGGAAATTTTTCTCATTAAAATGAACAATTTAAATAAATATTTTTACGAGGTTATTACAAAAATTACTACTACTACTACTAACAATAACAATAATAATAACAATAATAATGCTCATTTAATTATTAGATAAAATTACTATTTTTTTAAGAAAAAAATTTGTCTAAACAATGTCTTTGTATCAAATGCTATTGTATGTTGTTTTACACAATATTATATTTAAAAATGGTATAAAATTTGATTAAGCTGAACATATTGTATTTTTTTCTGGTTTTAAATTTTAAATCGTCGTGAATAAATAAATAAATCAAGAAGGAGAAGAGCATCATACCTGGACAAACAGAATGATAATCCGTGCAACAGTCATTCAAACGGATGCAAGCTTCGTCACAATAGCAGAGGTTGTTTCGACGGGGCAATTGTTCCAACGAGAACGAAAGCTCGTCATTATTATCTTCAACATTGGCCTCCGTTTGGTAGATTGTATTTTTGTTCCAACTTTCAGATTCTGAATCCAATGTGGACGGTTGAAATGGTAAAAGATCCGTATCAGTGTCAGTTATTTGCAAATCATGATCAATGCTATTGTCAGCCAGCTTGTCACGTTTGAACCGCAACAATTTCCACTTCTTCCTGCCCTGGCCGTGTTCCTGCGGCACCAGCACGTATTCAGCTTTTCGAGCTTCTTGACTATCCGAAGGTAGAACATTAATGAGCACATTGTCCACTGCCACACAGGTGATATTTCTGCCCGGACAGCAAAGTCTGCTGGCAGCACATCCGGCTCCAACCATCACTTCCAGCTGAGCAACAATTGCCAACAGACTGCAGAAGAACAAGCTCAAAGCTGCCACCATTGTGTATCGAAATTTTCAAATTCACTTACACAGACAGACCGCTTCACTTCAACCGCTGCTAAATATGCTACAAAAATATTTGCATCCAATTACATACAATCAACCGTGCATCAACTTCAACGCGACCAATCAACAACAAATAATTCCAAATAATGCCCGCAATGCTATGACCCAAAATTTTGAGGCTATTCTCTTGTCATCACATTATGTAGATGTTGATTTAATATAATTTTTCTTTTTATTAAAAATAATTATTGAAAAAATGATTGTGAAAATAAATTCCTTGCCGTACATATATATATATATATATGTGTGTATAATTCTGCAATACAATATAAAGAAATTATTTTCAAAGCTAGACTATTTTATTAGATGGACAAAAATACTAAAAATGAAAAAAATTTTAAATTTCACAGTATGCTTTTTTTTTGAAAAGAATTACTATTATATTTTCATTGTTTGATTGATTGATTGGAACAGTGCAATAAGAATTGTTCAGAAGTAGCAAAAAAATATCTGGAAGAATGAATGAAGCCAAGTCAGTGTTAAAAGATATTGTCAGTTTTTTCGAGTAGGGTTTTTCCGTGTGAAAATTCATTCTCATCAATTTTACAAGTTGCAACACGCATACACACACCGAGAGACACAACAACAAGTAAAAGCAGCTTCCTTTCAATGCATTATAACGCTTTTATTCTTAACGTGAGAACTGAAATAATGCCATAAATTTTCATTTCCTATTTCACATTGTGAACAATAACTTTGTAAACTTATATTTAACTGAAACCTACACCAATGATCACTTTAGTGAAATTAAAAAAAAAACGTCGATAATATTTTCATTTTCATATATATTTTAATTTTTATTCATAAATAAATCGATAAAATCAACATGCAATTGAACAAACATGAATCTGAATATTGAAAAATTCAAATCTATCAATTGTTTGTCAGTTAATATTGCATAAATTATTTTAAAAAAAATTAATTTTAACAAACTATTCATCATTTCATATTTTGATAAAGTTTAATAACAATAATCAACAATTTCAACATTCAATTGATCAATAGTAGTTGTATGGCGCATATTATTTATATTGTTGGAACAGACTTGTTGATTGAAAAGTAAAATTATGCACAAAAATAACCGAAATAATAAAGTAGATGATTTATTTTTTTTTGAAAAAATTAATACAATACATGAATTAAACTTACATGTCAGCATGTGAACATTTTTTTATCAATTAAAATGAATTAAACTGAAATAGAAGCAATTTTCAAATAGCCATTACACCTTTGCAGAGTTCAAAAGAATGCCAGAAGAAATAAATTGATCTATTTAAATGGAAACTGAAGTGTAAATATTCCAATAATTTGTTGGTCAATTTCAACAAGAAACATTACATTTACAGACGTACAGTAAGAGATGTTTTAAAATTATTTTCAGGCAATAGGAAAGTTTTAAACTATAAACCTTTACAAAAGATAAAAGTTGAAAATTTAAACATCTTTTTAATTGTTCAAAAATTCTAGAATGTCTATTAGAAAAATTTTACAAAATGTTATTTCAATAATTCTATTTAAAATTTTTATAGTTGTTTTTGTAGCAAATTATTTTTTTTCCTTCTTTTTTGAAATACATTATTGCATTTATAGAATAATAATAATAATAATAATAATAATAATAATAATAATAATAATAATAATAATAATAATGTTCAATTTGTTGCAAAATGTTGAAGTTGAAGAAAAAAAAGTTGAAATACATTTTAAAAGAATAACAGAAGAAAAATGATTTTCATGTGAAAGATTAAAATAAATGTCTATTAATTTTCACACAAAACTAGTAAAATGGCATATAGTGAAAAGTATAAATTGACAACCGACCTCATCACGCATATTATATTATTAGCTTTAATCAAAGGCAACTTTGAACGAGATAAACGAGTGAAGTGAAATTCTTTTCTTATGATGAAAACATTTCTTAGCTAGTATGAAATTTTCATTAATTTAAATTTCAGAAGCTTTTTCAAATTAAAATATCTTACCAAAATCCAGCATGCATGAATGATTGAAAACTTTCACTTAAAAAAAACAACATTGAAATTTTTAAATCGAATCCCACGAAACAAAAATGCTTCAACTTTTCAATAATAATTAGTTGAAAGCTAATCAATTAGTTCTCAAATATTGAGGAAAAAAATGAAATGAATATTGTTTTTGACCACCACTATAATAATAATGATGATTATGATGACTTCAGCAGAGGAAGGAAGGAAGATAAAGTGATTTTCGCTTCAAGCAGTTGCTAGTACTAAAAACATTACTACTAAACTAAAAATATTACATTTAGAAACACTTGAAAATTGTGCTTTCTTTCACCACTAATTAATAAATTCACTATTGCTGAAGAGAAGAAAATAATATAATGCGAAACGTTCAAAACAATGATAGAAAAGAAAAAAAAAATATTCTTCACTCAAGTGTTGTTTCTCGTTTAAAGTAATAAGAAAATTTTGAAACTTTAAAAGCATACAAAAAAAACATTCTCACTGGAACTAAAATTAAAATGAATTAAAAAATTTTTTTTTTAATTTAATATGAATAAGAAATAAAATTCAAACACCATATGTATATATATATACACATTGATGATGATGATGATAGTTGAAAGATGAACAACAACAACAATAATTATATATAATGAGTGAAATTATTTTCTGGTCGCATTACAATAAATCAATATAATAAATTCTCACATAAAACACAATCTGATTGAATGAATGCTATAAACAAATTTGAATTCAATAAAGCAATGATGGTGTGTGTGTCTTTGAAATGAGTTGAAATATAAAAGTGGATGAAAATGGAAAATGAAAAGTTGTCCGTCCAGTGGTTCAATTTGCCGGCAAGCTGCTAAAATCGAAACATTCGGCAAATGAATTGTAAGCGTTCGAAGCAAAGTCAAAAAGCAAATCAATTTTCTTCTGCTTCTTCTTCCAATGACATTCACCACTAATCTTTGTTCTCCACACGTAAGTAGTGATCAATCTTCTTCTCTCTTCAAAACTTCTCTCCTAAAGTCATTCTCCCCATGTCCATCTCCATCTTCCACATCCGTTTACTCTCGTCTTTGTACATACCTACATCTACATCCACATCTGTGATCATTTTTCCAATAATAATTCCATCTAAAATCAATTTTTTATTCCAAAATACAAATCCATACAAAATTTCTTTTTATTATTCAAAAATTATGCAATTACATATTGCTACACACCTGGTAATAATACTGTATGCAATGTCTAATATTTGGAATTTTCTTCTACACAATATATCAAATTTTTATTACATACTTCAATTGCTTTTTATTTTCTGAAATATTACAATTGCAAAAAAGAGCACTATTAAAATCACTGTTATTATTATATATATTTCAATAAAAATAAACCAACACAACCCAAATAATCATCTTCACCAATCAATTTCATTAATCAATATAACTTATAAATTAGTATTTACTGCTACTATTGACTGATCTAATAATAATAACAACAACAACAACAACAATAATAATAATATTGAATAAGTTGGTTTTATATTTATTATTTTCAATTTTCCAAAGTTGAATAATTTCGACTAACTTTGTTGTTCACATCATGCATCACCAAATTCATGCAACGTTTAAAAAATCGTTGCAAGAAAAAGATAAAAAAAAATATATATATATACATTTCCCAAACAATGATGAGTATTTGTATGAAAACAAAAATAATACATTTGAATAATATGAAAGTGAAATTTTAAAATTTGTTCAAAAATTCACACTTAATCAATAGAACAAATAAGAAGGGAAGAAGCGTATGCAAAAAACACTAATTGAAAAAAAAATTTTTTTTCTTCTTTACCAAAACAGTGCAAATAATATTTACTAATTATTATTATTATTAATCACAAATATTCAGAACAATGAATGAATGATCACTGGGAAGATTAAATAACAAAAAAAAACTTTTGCAGTTCTTTCGGAAAAATATAACTGAAAAGCCTTTTTATTATTATTAACCATCACGTTCACAGCACATACGTGTGTATTGAAAAGAATCAATTTGTCGTTATTTAATAAAGTTTTCATCGTTGTAAAAATAGAAATAACTTCTGCTAGAGAGTAAGAAAGAGAATATTATTATTTGATAAAGAAAAAAAAATCATATCACATCGATTGTTGTTAATGTTTGAATGGAAAATATAAAAAATCGCCTCCCACTATGGCATACGATAACCAGGATAACTGGAATACAAAGCAGAACCCAAGTATGCATTTGTGGGATATGCCGCCGAACCAGGCTGTGCAGAATGTTGTTGCTGTGGCAATGGAACAGCTGGGGCATTCATTCCGTAAGTTAACATCAACTGTGGAGCTAAACAATCAAACTTGTTATTTATAAAAATTTATTAATGCATTTCAACACTTACGCATCATCATATCTGTCGACTGAGTTTGTACATTGTTTGCTTCTTCTTTGCGTTTCGTTTCGGCTTCATTTAAAGTTTGCACCTACATAATATAAGACATAATTTCACGATTCACAAATAAGTGATTATGTAAGTTTTTCAAATTGAATGAATTAAAAATAAAACCACTAACCGTAGTGGTGAGTTCGCGAACAACTTGAATCATATAAGGCATTGCAAAATCCATCAGATCATGTCTCCAAGCCAGTTCCAAAATTACGTCCGGATGTAGCAAATCGTAACACTGATAAAGAGTCGCTGCGAAGCATTCTTTCAAATTGTTCTCCAAAAAGTAAGAGATCAAATCTTCCGCAAGTTCTGACTGTCGAGATTCTGCCGCGAATTCAATTGCATCCTAAAACGAGAGTACAAAACCTGTATACTACTATCACTACTCTATAATTAATGCACTCAATAACAACAACAACTTTGATTAAATCGCATGAAATTGTATTATTGAATTAAAATAATGTATAATAAATGTTGTAAAAAATGAATAAAAAAATAATTATTCATAAACGAGAAAAAGAAGCGAATGAAATTTGAACAAATCGAACATTTCATTCTGCAAAAACAAAAAAAAATTCCACAGGGATTAATATTATCACACACTAGCGTTGTGATGGCACAAGTTAGTTTGGAAAAGAAAAAAAAACAATCAACGCAATTTATGTTCATGAAATACATTGAAGTAAAACACAAATACGAGATACGGGGCTGATGTGCAAGATGTTCGGGGATAGAAGGGGAAAAAAGAAAGAGAAATCAATTCAAATTTACCTTGTACAATTTATCCTTTTTACACAGTTCGACAGACTGCTTCCAGCGATTGTTACCTTTGTACAAGTAAGCACTGATGCGACGGAATTCAATCAATTCGTGATGTTCAAGCTGCTGAGCAAGAGCAATGTTGTCATAGTTGTCAAATGCATCAATAGAAGCACGAAGACCCTAGAAGAAAAAATTTCATCTCACTTTTATATAAATATTATTAAATTTTTGTTTGAATATGTTATATACAGCATAATCTTCTTCTTCAATCAACAGTTGATTCAACGCTTCATTTATAGCCTTGTTGTTCTGATTTTGTACTGCTCGAAGGTAAGGCTTTATCAATGGTAGATGTTTGTTTTTGGTGAAAAATGCAACAGCACGCGTATGATCCATACGAGGAGCCAGGACGGTCAACAGATCGTTCAACAGTAACGGCTTGTAATCCAGGTAAAATTGCATCGCCTTGTAATAGAGTTCAATGTTGGCCACTTTGGTGATGATCTCTTTGAAATGTTGTTCACGCCAAGCTTCTACTGGATGCTTCATGACAGTAACTACAGCATTGTCGTATTCTTCATATTTGTCGTACAAGAAGACCAACTCTGCCCAAAGATGTGCTTGTTCAGCTGCGCGCAACACTTTCGGAATATTAACCCGAGACCAGAACAATTCTAAATGTTCGCGCATCTTTTCCGGTTTATATTTCGAATATAGAATTGCAAGTTCTGTAAAAATGCCCATATGAGAACGTTCTAATCCTGAAATTGAAATGAGTTATTTATATTCATTAAAATAAAAAAAAATAATTAATTTTAAACAAACCCAATGCAGCTTCAAGTAAATTGATCAACTCTTCAAAATAGCCACGCTGTTGATAGTAAGTGTTCAATTCTTCGAGCTCTTCAGCATGTACAACAATGTGCAAACCGCATGTCTGCGCCAGTTGGAATTGTTCCGCATCCACGCACGCATAGCATACCTGTGCAACAAAAATTACTTGATGTCATCAATAGAAAAAATAAAAATAAAAAATTGCAATGTTATATATATACAGATTAATTATATTGAAATTTAAATTACAAAACTTGAACACAGTTTTGTTGTTACCTCTTTCCAAGTTTTGGTCGAGTTTGCTTTTCTTGCCGCATCGACAGATCCGTTGTATTCACCAAGACGTACCATGGTGATTGCAAGTTTGGCAAAATTGCTAACATTGTTGAACAAAATTTTCGACGCATCGTACATGCCTTCTTCAAAACAACGTTCACCAACCTAATAATAATTGATGTTTAACAATATTTAAAAAAAAAAAAAATTTTTTTTTAAAACTTGTAAAATTTGAGCATGATTCGGTCCAGTGACAAAATCTTCCATCTCAGCCAGACGTTTAGTTTTGGCAAATGCAAAAACCAATTCCGTGTCGATGAACGATTCGCGTGCTTTTTTCCTTGCCATTTTCAAATAGCGCACCAAATCTTCCCAATGGTCTTGAAAAAAAAATTACAAAATAAAAAAAAGCATAATAATAATTTTCCAATTTTATTTCAAATCAACGTACCTGTTTTGCTGCATGTTTGTACCACTTCTACATAATAAGAAGCGTCGTCGGCTTTGATGAAAGAATCCACAGCCTCTTTGACCATGTTGTGACGAAGCTGCGCTGCTGCCAATTGAGCCCAAACGCCAGATTCGTTGCAACGTTCGGCAAACTCGTAAGCACGGTCCAAATTGCCAATATTTTCAATTAAAACCTGCAAACATGCAAACGATTGTTGATGACAATTGTTGAAATTAATTAAAATTTGATCAACTTTTCAACCTTTATAGCAGAGGTGTTGACGTCGAACTTTTTGTAAATCGCAAATGCTTCTTCATACAATTCGGATGTGATTGCCAAATTGGCAATATCCGGCGCGTCGTAATTTTCCAATCGTTGCACATATTCCATCACACGAGGCCGGTCAGCTCGAATGGCGGTCAAAATGAGCAAATTTTGCAAATTGCGATGCTCAGAAAACAAGCCATTGTCCAAGACGATCTTTTCGAGCAATTCGATCAGCTCGTTGGGCAAATTGGCCGCCATGAAAGCTTTCACCGTCACTGACACATCATCCGGATCTTGAGTTTCGGACAAAGCGGTCTGAACCACTTGATCAATCAACTGGCGCCTGTACGGATTGCTCTCTTGAAGCACTTGATTCCACAGTTCACTGTCCCTGCGACAGACCATGTAACGGGATAAATTTTTGAACAATGAATTCTCGTTGCAAACCTGAGCAAAAACAAAAAAGAAAGATTTCAAATTCAAACTATGCGTAAAAAATTTCATCAATTACGTTGATCAATTCCGTATCGCAGTGGCCCCTTTCGTAGGCAATACATGCCAAGTGTGGATCACGTTTTTCGCAATATTTTCCAATAACTCGCGAATCATAGTACGGATTCTCTCTCAAAAAACGTTCAGCGTTGTTGTTGCTGTCAATGTAAATTTTTGCAATAGCGTTGTGCGTAGCAGCATCTGTGGCACCTTCGTGAACTTTGGTCTCCAACCATGGTTGCAGCAACTTTAAACTAAACTCAATCAGATAAATAATAATAATAATGAAAAAAACAAAAATTCTCTTTTCACTCAACTCACCGATTTCGTTTTTCCACTTCTTCAACAAGTTGATCTATAGAAAATGCATTTCGAGTATGCAATATCAACTGCTTTATCGTATCTTCACTGCAGTCAACATCCAACAAAGCGCCGACAACTTGTGGCAAACGAGCCGAATTCACCTATTTTGCATAAATTATGCATAATTATATTTTTTTAAAAAAAAATTATTTTTCTCTTTCAATTCACCTTCTGCACAAAAACTTCAATATATTTGTGCAAATTGTTCTGGTACAAGTAGAGTACAAGATCGTGGACAAAGTCGAACCGATCGCAGACAATAATCAACGGCAATTGATCAGTAAGTTTCGCTTCTTTCAAAAAATTTTTCACACGTTCCGGTTCGTAGAAGGTCGACTCACGGCAAATCCTCTCCACTTCTTTGATTTGTCCAGTACGACAAGCTGCCTGAATATGAAAAACACATTATTATTATTATTATTATTACACATAAGCATCAATTTAATAATAATAATAATAATAATTCACCTGAATATATTTGAAATGAACTTCAGGATCTTGACTGAAATTGACAATTGAACCAAGAAAATAAAACAACCCTTCGTAAGATTTAAACGATTCAAACAAATCAATCAAAGCTTGAGTAGTCAATTGTTCAAAATATTTTGACGAAATCTTCACAACTGCTTGTAAATTTTGCCGAATATTCGCCTGCAACATTGCCTTCAAACATTCCATAGAATCTTCCACACTCAACGTTCCAAAATAATTCACCAACCACTATTGTTGAAAATTAAAATTTTAAAAATGCATACACTTATATATATCACTTTGATCACTTACATCCAAATTCAACGACTGGGTATTGACCACAGCCCGTTTGATGTCATACAAATCTGTGTAATGTTCCAATGCACGTTGCATAAGTGAAACCTTTTCACATAACTGTGCAATGTGCGCACGATCGTAATGATGGAAAATATTCTGCTGAAGAATTGTATCGGCAACTGCTGGATTTGTCAGAAGATTGATTTCCAAAACGCGTGTTTGTAACGGACCTTCTGACGGTCGATCATTTTTCAAAGCATCCAACAAAAATGCAGTACACTGAGGAACGAGATTTACTTCCAAAAAGCAATCTGCTATCTAAATTTCAAAAAAAACAAAAACAATCAAAAATTTATTCACTCATTATTTATATCACATAATTTTCTTTTGCAACTTGTGCAACTGATAAATATAATGCAGAAAATGATGCATTTAATATTTGTGTAAGAATCATAAAAAATTTATTATATACCTGATTCAAATCTGCCAAAGGTTTTTCTTCGTCTTTAATCAACATACGTGCAAATTCAACTGCTTTCTCTGGTCCACTTTTCTGAATCACCTGTCGCAATAGAAACACATAATCCGGCTGATAGCCAACTCTCTTTGCGTACAGAAGAATTTTGTCAAAACTGCCAGTTTCGGCAAAGCATAAAATAACCTAAACAAGCAATAGAAATTACATTCAAAAAAAAAAAATTCAATAACTCTTAAATCTGCAATTGATCACGAACTTTAGGATAACAATGAGAACGCAAATACACCGACAACGCCAAAGTTGTATCTTTCCCTTGTGCTTGGATCAAATCACCCAACTCTTCACTGCACTCCAACTGTACAAACAAACATATGTAAATTAATTATATATATTTTTTTTTAAATCTTTTTTATTACTTTATTCTCTTTAAGCCATTTTTCAATTAGTTGTACACGATTCTGAAGCAAAACTGGTCGACACAATTCAATTGTTTCGAATTTGTTCAAACGACTTTTATCAAGCAAGATGGCAAAATATTGTAATATAGCGTTTGTTCCGTTCGCTTCTTTGCTAACTTGTTGAAATTTTTGAATAGTTTGAGGAGTACGTAAAATGAACTATAAAAAGAAAAATATTATTTTAATAAACTGTCCAATTACAAATTCTCAAATATATTAAATTAATCTTAATAATAACAGTCGTACTTTTGGAGCTAATGCAGCAACTTCTGCTGCTTCGGCATATTTTTGTTCGTTGAAAAGAGTGGTGAACTTGCGTACGAACAAATCTTCAGCACCTGGCAAATCACATCGAGCTGCAAAACGCATAGCTAATTCCGGATTTTGCAATGTATTCGTTATGTATGGAATAACATTCTGTTCGTCAATGCTAACACTTAGCACCTGAAAGTAGAAATTGAAAAAAAAAAGAAAAGAAAAGAACAAATTTTTTCACACTACAACTACAACTAACCTGACCCTTCGTAGTGATGCCAAGTATTCCGGATGTCAAGTGGTATTCAGTTGTTACAAATATTGTCTCATTGGAAATTCGATTCATATAAATACAAACTGCGAACTCCACATCATAAACATGAATGTAACCACATTTTGTAATGATAAAAATCACACCATGCTTTTCACTTCCCTAAACCATTATTTTCCTTTATTGCACAATTTTCAAAAACAATAACGAACATCACTTTTTTTTTTACATGATAAAATAAATTCATTATTTATATTTACATATCTGTGTTTATCGGCTATCTCAAAATTTATAAACTATATAATAAACAAAATAAAAGCTTTATATAATGCTAAAAAGCAAAAACTTTCACCTCTGCAATTACATTGCATTCTTTGAAAAATATTATTAAACTAAATCATCCAATGATATTATTCTAACCTTGTACAATGTGTGCTTATAGAATTTATAAAAATAAAAACTGCAAATTATTTAAATAACTTGACAATTATTATTCATTATATATATATATTTCAGTCTAATTAGAGAAACGGAGACAATTCTGAAAATTATAAGTAGATAATGTTAAAAAATATTATTGTAATTCTCACCAACCTGCATCGCGATGGGAAAATCATGCTGACCTTCTGCTGGAAAAAACAAATCAACCATTTTTTTCTGATACGCAGTATTTTTACTTCCTACAGTTCCAACTTCAATTATGTGTAGCTAAAAGAATTCAATAAATAAATAAATAAATAGTCATCAGACAAAACAGAAGAAAAAACAAAAATATAAAAAGAATTTTATATATATATACAAAACATACCTTTGCACCAGTCTGCTGTCGCGCGGCAAAACTAAACAACGTGCTTGGTTCATCATTTTTGCCAATCTTGAAATTAATAAAACACGCTGCATGACCTTCAATAACTTGACTCACACGACGCTCCACGCTGTACAATTGCATAGAACCTACTGCACGAGAATCCTATAATAATAAAATTAAAATTTCAATCACAATAGAATGAATATTCTAAAATTTTCTTTTCATACTTTCAAAAATGTAATGCTTCAACTACATTAAAGAAAAAACTTCCGAAATTCCTTATGAAAACAATAAATAATAATAATAAATTAAAATATATTTACTCACTGCAGCAGCAGCAGCGGTACATTTTGTAATTCATTTCAGTAAAAATCACTGTACAATTATAAAATAAATAAATTACATTCTCAATTAACATAATTATTGACCGTGCCTATTCTGCAACAGTCAATGCATAACAACACTAATACTCAAAGTAATCTGAGAGCATCAATCAATTACTGTCGTAATTTATTTCATAAACCTATTTTAGCGTTTTATAAAAGTGACTTTAATAAACTAACTATGCCTATCAAAAGAAGCCACGTGTATTTGCTATCTGTTTTGTAATTGATAACTCGATGCTCACTGAGCGCCTGCATTCGATCAAACGTTTTCACTGGAACTGACTCATCTGAAATTTAAAACTTCATGTAAAACAATCTTAAATATCAAAAACTAATACAATTTACTTTCCATCGTCCAATGATAAACTGCCGACGGCGAAACCAATGCAATAGTATTCACATTAAGCCATCTCCAAAAAACTACTTCTTCCGAAAACTGACATGATTTCACTTTGCTTTTCACATCTATATCGAATACTTGAAGCATTTTTCCTGCTAAAAAATAAAGCTTCCAATTATTTTGAAACTTTCTTTTTTGTTTTTCTTTTAAAGTAAATTCTCACCTTTCAAAGCCAGAACTTTCGAAACTGGGTTCATAATTACTGAATCAGCAGAAATCGGTCTTCGCATAGGATTGCTGATGTCATTCAAATCGATTACGACCACTTGGGCAGAATCTCCCACTTTTTCTTTAACGCAAATGTATTTATCCGATTCCATTGTCACAGTACTGAAACCGATGTTAGAGGCGCTGATGCCCAGATTTTGCAGCTAAAAATTTTCATAACTTATGTATACGATATCATTTTTCACTTTACAGTTCATGCTCAATTAAAATCATTTAACAAAGGAATAGGAGAAATAATAAGTGGAAAAAATTTTGGGGCAATATATTACATCCTAACTGACAATTTAAAATATGGCACTTCTAAAATGCAAAAAATTGAAATCAATTCAATAAAAACATTACTCTTGCACAAAAAATAAAGAAAACTCAACAGAGATTATTTACGAGCAATAAAAAACATAAACAGTTTACTTCAAATTCCATGTAATTTTAATTTTAGTAATACTTATTTTCAGTACTCGATAAATGCCAACTGCTTTAATTAAAAATGAGATTTCTGTTACTAACTAATCATACAATTTCTCAAAAAAAATGTAAAAACTGTACAATAAACTTCACTGAATTAAATGACAAATATACACAACCTGAGCATGTTCTTGAAATCGAATAGGCAGAGATGTCGTCATGTCGTTTGCTGATATTAAAAATTAATCAACAGAACTTTTAGTTTGTGTTATTAATTGTGAAACAACCACGAGAAAATATGACAACTGCAACTAAGAATGTCACACAACGGTAATACCAGATTGATGGACAAGAATGAAACAACCGTATGCCTGTACAAAAATGTGCTAGTGATAATCAAGCACAAATAAAAATGTCAAATAAGTCTAATTTCTTCGAGTTAAAGAAAAGTTATCCTGTGAAATTTTTGTTAAACTAATATTAAATATTATAATTCTAACTATTTTCAAGAATAACGTGTTTAAATTTCAATTGAAATTGAAAATTTTATGCGTATAACTTATTATTTTTGTTAAAAATTATAAATACTAATTTTCTTTTTGGAAAGCGAATAATGATCTAGATGTCATAAAAATTTACTTTTAAAAATTTTTTTACTCTTCAAAAGCATTATTAACGAATAAAACTGATAATAACGAATAAATAAAACTTTTGATGTAAAGTTTACTGTGGTGACATGTCACAACAAAAGATGCGCATGAACTGTTGGAATGTAATAACACTGAACATGTTCAGTACTTTGAAAAGAGTATTCTTTTGAAATTTTCATTAATTATTAAGTATTCATTAAAGTAACAATGGAATGAAATGAAGAGGGAAATATATTTTTATTCATAGAGACTTTTCAAATTCAAAATGTTTTTAGTTTATGTTTAAGAAAAAATCTTGTCTTACGTTGCTATTTCAATGGGCTAATTTTGTATTATCTTTGTCTGTTTTGATGAATTAATATTTAACTAATCTGTAACAGTTAGTGATGACTCCTTAATGATCATACATTTTTGTGATATCAAATTTTTAATCCAAATTTAACAACTACTTTATCATGAGAATAAGTTGGTTACAGGTAAAAATTATCAATGATTTCAACTACAGTTGATATTTTTTACGTAAAATGCTAATATAGAGACGTTTCTTTGCTGTTTTTGAATAAATAAATATTTACATATCAACGACATTTCATCACCGGTCTTTCAATGACATGACCAGTTGTTTGCAACGTTGTCATTGACTTTTTTTAAAGATTAATGCATCATATGGATTGCTATTATTCAAGACTGGCAAAGCAGACAAATTTTCATAAGATTGATAAGTTGAAATTAAATTTTTGATTTCATACTTTAAACTTTTGTTTACAGTTCTATTTCTTACTTTAAATTTTTTATAAAAGCAATATTTTTGTAAAAGCTATTGTAAATAATGTCGAATTTTCATTTTATATGACAATGAGTCATGCATAGTAGCATGTTCTCATGACAATAATCAATCAATAATCTCAATGACATTATCAACATATTTGCTGATGTGCATGTTAATTAGGCAAAAAGCTAAAATTAATATATTGTGATTTACAACCTTTTATGAGAAAATAGCTTTGGTTTGTTAATTTTCAGAGCAATAAAATCTGAAGCTTTCTTCACTTGTCTGGCGGACTATTCTTGACAGTCATTTCTGGCTAAGTAGTTTATTTATTCAGTTAACGTCGCGTAATGCCATCAGCAACCGTTGGCTGATCTACCGCCATAGCTTGCTTGGCTCGTAGGGCGTGTCACGCTTTGTTAGCCTGCTCATTCTAAACAAGTTTGCATGTTTTTAAAAACAGAAAAACCTAACGCAATTTTCTTATTTTTTTGGTTCGAAATATTCATTTTATTTTACAGTATGTTTAACTTGACAACTAGGTATAAATTTATATAAATTATTTTAGTAAGATTCTACCTTTAATAATTCAGTTTTACCGTTTTCTAAAATACGTGAAAATCAACTAATAACGCAAGCAGCAACAGACGAACAAGAATTTATATTCTCAGCAAAATTCACTTATCAGATACAAGGTTCAAATTGCTGATTAATCAAAAGAAAATTCACGTCATGTAATTATTCAGATGACATTTCAAGAATAAGATGAAAACTTTGAGCTGAGCAAATCAAACGAGCAAAAAATTCAATGAAAAATCGTGGGAGCGGAATGACATTTGACATATGATTTTCATGAAAAGCAAAACGGGTGGAGCGCAAATTTAAAAAATTGTTCAAAATCTAAATTTCATATAACATGGGCGTGATCGGTAATTGGCTAATGAGTTATGCTATTCTATTAGTTACCCAGTTTTTATCACTAATTGGTTGAATAAATTATGCCATTTGATTAGCCACTCAACTTTGAACATTAATTGGATGATTGTTTTCAATCAAAGTTTTCCCAAACATGGGGTGCTTCCCCATTAAATTACCTTATATGGACATTATAAGGACTCAGAAAAAAGCACAAGCTAGTGATGAACACTGAGAAATGAATAAAGGAAAAATAGAATTGACGGTCTTGTTCTTTGCAAATTAAATATCTTTATTATAGCCAATTATATTATCCTACAAAAAATATAGAAGCAACAAATGAACATCAAATAGAAGGGATAACTGAACAAAGAGGTGTTAAATAAACGTGTTTATCTGAGTCATTCATTGTTTTCATAATTTGGCACGTAATAACTTTTTACGATGGCAACAAAGCTAGTCTTGTTCACTAGCTTGACAATGAAGAAAGGTGTACAGAGATTATCCTGAGTCAGGACAACATTGAGCACGAAGAATTTTCTGAAATTTCACTGGACCAACACACACATGTGCTACAGTAAAATTTCGCCTAAGCTGGGCAAAAGTTTCTACTTTCTACTCTACATCTGAGAAATTGTTCACAGACCATCCATATAATGTGATGTCAGTGCACACTGCACCACATGCTTCTTAACATTTCTCGCTACCCTACAGGAGCTAGCATTTCAGTATTTCTGACCACTATAAATGCACAAGACACAAATTCAAGCAATAATATTGGTGATCTGGAATTTTTACAATGCTGCAGACAGACGCTTTCTCAAATGAACTCATTGTCTGACTGTGTTATGATGGGCCGTTTTGGGATGACGCACGATTGCATCATGGCGACGTTACCGGAGTGCTAGAACTTGAGTGTCGGCGATCTACCGTAGGAGGAAGTGTTGTTGTGCGCGTCGCCCGGGATTTTGGTGCGTGTGTGATCGGACAGCTTAGTATTGTGTGTGTGTGTGTGTATTTTCTTCTGTTGATAGCGTTGTTGTTTGCGAATCTTAGTCCTGAACGAATAAAACGTTTTCTGAAAGATCGGCCCTGATCTTTGATTTCGTTCTCGCCAAGCGTTAAAATTTATCACACTGACCAAGGCAGTGAACCCCATGGCATATTGTGCAATTACTGTTCACGCATAACAATGGGAATAAAGGTTCTGGCAGCACATGCAAGACCAATTTATGCTTCGTGCCTGCCGACAAAGATAATTAGCAATGATCATATTTTGGCACAGCATGTGCACTGCTAGAGCAAGATAATGGACACACCCATGATGGAGTGAACTTGAGATGAAAAATAATTTTGTTTTCTACTTCGTTTGGTAAAGTCATTTCGAAATGAATCAGATCCTTTTTGATCTCGAATATTCAACATTTGGTTATCATCATAATACAAGAATTGCAACTTGAATGTTTAGTCAACCCAGTAGTCAGTTTACTTTTCATATTGTAAAAGAAATTTAATACAATTTACACAATATGTATAACCACAGATGTTTATTTTAAACAAAATTCCATATTCTTATTTTTTATTTAAATGAAACATAAGAAAAACATTAACTGTAGTGAATGAGAGCAAAGAAACATTCATGAGAGTAAAGATAAAATTCTCATCCACACCGGAAATATTTTTAGAGAACACCACAGCTGAAATCAGCAAATATATTGATGCTAACATTCAGCAATCACCACTTTTAGATTTAGCTGAAAACTATAGCTGTGGACAACTTATCACTTGTTGATTTTTGCATTGTATTAAAATCGCCTTTAGCTACTCTTCAGAAAAGTTTCTGACAAACGGAAAAGCATTTTATGCATAAATGTCGTAAAATTGCTAGCTAAAACGTAATTTATCTGATAAACTCGCATAAATAAAAGTAAACCACTTTGAAAGCGATGGACAGCACCAAGCAGAAAAGCAGTTAAAGCTGCTTCAAATTCACTCTTCAGTGGAAATTGCATTCTTTGATGTCAGCATTTGTGCGCCATTTGTGTGTGATTAATTTTCTTCTGTCAGCATCAACAAAAAGCATTAGTGCNCTTTTCAATGCCCAACAACAACAATATCAATAGTAAATAAGAGAGAATAAGGTGAATAATGAACAACAGCAAATAACACATAATAACAACAATGATAATAACATATAATACAAAAAATATAATACAAAACCACTAGTTGAAAGGCGGCATTAAATTGGCTCTGGCGTGAGGTACATTAAAGCTTCAAGAAACTGCTCCAAGGTACCCCTGCCGCTGCTGTATTCAGCCGTATATATATTATAACTCGTCGTTGTTGTTGCTTATTTGTTAATTACAAGAATTATAATTTTCACGTTTTTTAACCCTTCGCGCAAATTTCCAACTTTATTTAGTTTGAAATTATTTTTATTAAACGGCTTTTATTTTTCAAAATTCAGTAATATATTTGTAGCATTTTTATTTTTTGCTTCACCTCCTGATTATGAATATAATCAGTTTTTAAGTTTTGAGCCAGTTTTGTGGACAGTGTGCCACTGCAGCCTCTTGATTTCTAAATTGAAAAAGAAATGGCTAGATTGTGATATCACAATGATAATAGCGTGGTATGTTGAGAGAATTCTGCTTACCTCAGCACACATCCAATATTTATCATTTCGATTTGTCCGCTTCAGGGTGTAACACCTTCCTTTGTATACTATTTTTTTTGGTTGCTTTGAGTACATAGAAACTGAATTTCATCATTTTTCTCCATCAACGGAAAAATCTCAAAGCAACGATAAGGAAAAGATCACAAGGAAGTTAACGTTAAATACAGCAGTAAGGGAAACTAGAATTAGCAGTCTTGAATTTTCTTAGCTTTTGCACTATTCCGGTTTATTTGTCTAGCTCAGTTAGTTATGACTAGTTTTATGCCCAATAGGACTTTGCTTCCTGCTTTCTGATGTACATGTCGTTTTTCCAGTATTAGTAATACTGGTATTGAAATATATGAAAAATACAGCCCGTTTCCAGTTCAGAATTTGAGCAGGCAAAAAATTTCAGAAGCTCAATGAATCTGATAGTTGATTCATCAGTTTCTTGTGATGAGTCATTACAACAGTCAAGCAAATACTGTTCAACAGAATGTGCACTAACAGTTGTTTCGCTCATCAGCTCTTGAACGCAAAGCATTAAACTCAAACGCAAGACCAAACGAAAATAAATTTGACGGTTTTGAATTTCATTTTAAAACTATTTTGCTACATTTAGTTTTCATTTCTCATTTTATCTACAATTGAAGATCAACTTGTGATATTCCTTGTGGCACTAATGCTTTTTGTTGATGCTGACAGAAGAAAATTAATCACACACAAATGGCGCACAAATGCTGAC
>JYDP01000266.1:0-26897 GCA_001447665.1 Trichinella zimbabwensis
TTCAACACCGCTTTTTTTTCCAATTTGTATGCTAAGTGCTCATCCACCGGGCAGCTTTCGATGTGATCATTCTGCTTGATCACCGACGTCACATCAAGGTTTGTCCATATAGCACCACCGCAGCCTTTTTTGTCCTATACCAAAATAAACTAACCCTTAATAACGAAGGATACACACTGTACATTTAGCGCATACTTTTGAGCAAACCCAATGTTTCTTCTGTTTACCAGTGTATCTCAATTTTTATGCCCTTTTTTCAATAACGAGAGATATACTTCCGCTACGATTTGGTACAAGATGTCTCTCAGGGTCATCAGTCATAGCAAGAAACAGAACAGAAAATAATTCAGATAACTCGGGAACGCAAAGCACTGAACGCGAACGTGAGAGAAAAGGAAAATGAATTTGTCGGTTTTGAATTTCATTTTAAATAAGCGTTTTGCACAAGGAAGTTAACGCTAAACGCAGCAGTAAGGGAAACTAGAATTAGCAGTCTTGAATTTTCTTTGCTTTTCCACTATTCCGGTTTATGTGTCTAGCTCGGTCTAGTACCGATTTCCCCAACCGACTCCGCCTACTTTTCTCTCTGAATTTCATTGGTTGTTGCCCAGCGGTGACTATGAATGTTTTATTGGCTGTCGCTCTGATGCGTTCTATTTGCTGAATATTTCTTTTCTATCAGTGGTCAATTTCAGAATCAATTTAATGCTCTTTTAAATTTGTTTTTAAAAATTAAATACTTTTCAAAGGTATATATTTGGTGATCTTTAANTGATCTAGCAAAAGAACATTGCAATGCCCTACGAAGCCAGATAGGCAACAGTTTTGTTCCCCAACGTGGATTTTTAATTTCAACAGAAAAAGCCTCTTTGCTCAAACTTTGTTAGTTAACGTTTTAGTAACTGTGCTTTTATTCACTAAAACTAAAAAGAATATAAGTACATTTAAACATATATAATTTTTAAAAATACAGCAATTAAAAATCTTTTATTTTTTCAAAAAACTGACTAATTTTAAGAAACCAGTATTTGACAAATAGAATGCATAAGAGCGACAGCGAATGAAATTTAGAGGCGCGCGTCAGAGCAGCAACCAATGAAATTTCACTGCGAAAAAGTAGGCGGAGTCGGTTGGGGAAATCGGGTCTACCCCTTTAGAAGTGGCCTGTATGAGTTATTTTGAACAGTTCCAAAATAGTTGTGCTGATCCAAAAGCAATGTGTGCCGTAGAATTTAATTTTATTCAGTTGGAGCAATGACAATTCATTAGCCAATTCCTGACGAGCGCCGTACAACCTATCAGCGAACAGACAATCACACAACTGTAAACAAATTTTTGGAAGATAATTATAAAAAAAACAAGTCCGACAAGTCTGGAATCGCAATAAAAGTGAACTGATACAACTGAATTCAGTGATTCAAAAAACTCCATGCACAAATGATCAATTAAAAAATTTCTAATGATCGAAATAGTTTCTAAATTGCTAAATTTAATTCAGGAATAGCATATCAAACAAAAGGAAGCATTAAGTTCAATAAATAAATGAATTTAAAGCCCAAAAATGCTCATTGTTCACCCGGGTCAAAATTGTCCTGGCTTTGCTCATCAGAGTGACAAAAAATACTTTGGTCATCTGAAGGTTAAAACCACCTTCACTTTTCCCATGAGCATAACAGTCAAGATCAACTACCGTAACCCTGAAGGAGTATATAGCCAATGGGGACGTAAGAGTGATCGATTGCTGGTGACATAATAGGTTACCTTGTATAGTACTGAGTAACAAACTGATTGTTTTGCGGTTTAGCGTCGAAGAGTCTCTGTAACTGTCTGTGCCTCTATCGTAACGGCTGTCATCTCTGAATAAAATCTCAACTCCCATGTTTCTTCTTGTTCTTGAGGTAGAGCAAACTCTTGGCCATGAAAAGAGACAGCGACTTCGTTTTGGAACACCCAACTGCCCCGTACAGTTAGACAGAACTTGAAGATCATTAACTCGACTGCTGTCAATACTGCTGCTGGCGATAATAATCTCGCAACCTGATTCTCCAAGTGAACTGTGCATCTCTTTCTGTCAGACGTAATTCAGACCATCCGCACGCGATTGTCGAGCGTGCACAATCGAGCGTGAATCAACAAAACAGCTGATTATTCACACTGTTTACTCAACGCAAGACTCAAACCTCCATCTTGAGTGCAGCCGGGTCAGAAAACGGTTCTTTCCTCACGGCCTTAGTCAGTTAATGATGACAATTAATGTCAGATTAGGAAGTGAGCCGGTGTCAGCGCAAGTTCGTCATCTGGTCTGTCACTGATGATGTTCAATGGGTGATCGTTGATCCTGATCTCTGTCTCACAGAGTACAGTGCAAAGTTGGTCAGGCTTCGCAAGGCAACGGCCAAGGACCTGGCACGGCGCTATTTTGATTGTCCTCAACAAGCGCTTCCAATATCATCTGCACCATGGAGCATGCTCAGTATTGAACTTTCATTCGATGCAACTGACACTCATTCGAAGTGCTGCTTGACGGCTCTACGACGTCTAACCTCAACATTTTATCCAGGAGGGCATCCATCTGCGCTCACTGGTGGTAGGTGATCCGCCTTGGGGAGCACCTCACTGGCTTGGCCTCACCGGTGTGGATGGCATGGCGTATCACGCTCCTCCGCCTGAGATCCTCATATGACGTGGACAGCACGTCCGTAAACTCTCTGAGGATCATCGCCAACGTTGATCAGTGGTTCCTACTCGCCTCCTGTTCACTGGGAAGCATTTTCTATATAGCTTCCCTCAGTCGGTTGGGGGCCACACGCTCAGGCTGCGGGTAAACGACAGATCTGAGTGGGGCAACAGCGTAAGATCCACTGAACGGAATGTTGCCCTGCTGCATACTCAGACAGCCTGCCGTTGCAACGTGGTACCGCATGAAGTCCCACCCAAGCAGCATCTTATGGGAAAGCCCCCTTACCCACAAAACGGTGTGCAGAAGGGTTACCAATCCCACAAATGTGATTTCGGTGACACACGCGTTCATGACCTCCAGTTCATTCCTGCTTGCTGTTTTCAGCTGAATCACGTGTTTCAGGACGTCCCACAGGGTCTTCGAGTCCCGCATGATTTTTTCATCTGCCAGGGTTACCGCAGACTCAGTGTCCACAAGTTTGTTGCACCGCACACCACCCACAGAGCTCTCCACAGTCAGGGTTTTAATCTCAGAGGTATGACAACGACGGGGAAGGTTTGGTCAGTACTGCTTACCTTAGCCGTGCGCTCAACACGGGTAGAAGGGGTCTAGTTCAACTCGCCGCGACGATCAACTCGCCGCGGCAATCAACTCGCCGCGACGTTCAACTCGCCGCGACGATCAACTCGCCGCGGCAATCAACTCGCCGCAGCGTTCAACTCGCCATGATTACTGTGTCTTTGGCATAGGTTAAAATTGTAGGTTCTCTCTAGCTGAGCATCTTTCTACTGCATTATTTTATCTATATCTGTATTATATATTTCTTCATTCAGGGGCGTTGATACATGTAATTTATGGAGGGGGGAGCAGATATATGAACCATATACCCAATTTACCAGAGCTGCTACTCTTTAAGGGTAAACACTGAAAACGTATGTTTGAAGCGCAGTACCCAAAATGAACAACTAACGCAGTGCAGTAATGATAACGCCTTTCTTGAGTGAATATTTATTCAACAATGAACTACTCTTAGCAAAACAGAGATTTATATATAAAATCACTTCCGGGTCTGAATAGAGTGAACTGCTTGCAGCAACGGCCGTCGGCAATTTTCCTTATCATATTTGCATAAACTTACTCTCGTGACGCGCATCGCTATTATAGCTGTAGATTGCTTTTTTACTCAACGGATTTTACCAGTTCTGGATGTGACAGACATGACTGCAATAAAATAACGCTGACANAATCTTGGGCATAGATGGTACTTTCAAGGTTGTACCACAATGGTATCAACAATTGTTTACCATCCATGCCTTTGTAGCGGGTAAGCTGGTGCCAGCAGTCTACTGTGTATATACAGGTAAAGATATTGGAACATACGGGTTTATATTTCAAGCTTTAATAAACAAAGCGGCAGTCCTCAGGGTCAATCTTAATCCACAAACAAAAATTTGTGATTTTGAAATGGCCCTGATACCCGCGATTCAGGGCTACTTCCTGAATAAGGAAAAGTCGGTGAGCTGGGACTGAAAACGTGATATAAAACAGAAGAAGAAAGAAGAAAAAAGATAAAAATGCTCCTGGCCACCGCTTTCCTCCCTGTACCGCAAGTTGATACAGGTGTTAGCCTGCTTGAAGCACGCACTATGGGTAATTTATTAGCTTTACTTCAATATTTTCAGCAGGAGTGGATGACCGGTGAGAGACTGCCGCTTTGGAATGTACACAATGTAAATATTAGGACCAATAACCACTTGGAAGGCTGGCATAATCGGCTCAACAGAAAAGCGGCTAAAGGTCATAACGGGTTGTATGAACTGCTCCAGATCCTGATAGCAGAACAGGGCGTGATGGACACCCTAATTCGACAAGTGCTATCAGGAAACACTACCATTGGTGACTTGAGACGGGTAAACAGGGTTTATGTTGAAAAGCAACAACGGGTTGAACAATATACGGGTGAATACACCAACGGTAGTCGTACTCTGGAGCAGTTCCTGGAAGCTTTAATGTACATAACCCCAGAGCTGATTTAATGCCGCCTTCCAAGTGGTGGTTTGTATTATATTTGCATTTTATTGTGTTGTGCTGTATTGTATTATATATTTATTGTATTGTATTATATTTGTTTTTTATTTCATTGTATTGTATTATTTAGTTTTTTCTATTTTCGTTGTTTCCACTTTGTTAATGTCGTTCACTGTTATGTTTTTTATTGTTGTTGCTGTTGTTGGCTGTTCTTTACTGTTATTGTTTAATAAAGAAAAATAAAAGTCACTATTTAACTTATTATTTTTAGCGTTGGTATTGTATTTAATGTAATTGTATTTAATGTAATTGTATTTGTATTTTATTGTATTTAATGAAATATAGAACAATGATGAAAATAATTTTCGAAAATGCTGATCACTGAAAAGTAGAAACTTCATGATAAAACTTCAAGCAGACACAATTAAATTTTGAAATAATAAATATTTTCATTGTTAATGTTACGTCACTACTATTAAAGTTACGTAATCCTAAATGGAATATTTGAACCAATAAAATGAAAAAATATTACAGCTAATTACAAGTGAAAGGTTTGAATCAATGAGCACTTAGACAAGGCAAACCAATAAGACCATGGCATGAATGTCCAATAAAATAGCGCAGTTAACGACCAGTATGAAACGCGGTGAAAATTTTACCCCAACTGGACCAAATATCATCTAATCAATGAGTAGAGTTGAGTAGCTAATCAAATAGTGCCAGTCACTTGCCCAATTACAGATCAAAACTGAGTAACTAATAAAATGGAATAAGTCACCAGCTAATTACCAATCAAACGACTTGCAGCCTATCAGCGAACAGCCAATGACAAAAGTGTGGTCAAATTTCTGCGGGCAAAAAACAAAATAAACGCTTCATTTTGCTAAATTAGGTAGAAAGGACGCAAAAATGAAGCTACTGAAAAAATTGGAACCCCTGGACAGCGTTCGATAAAGAAATCAAGGAAAAACTGCAACCCGGGTCAAAATTGACCCGGCTTTGTTCATCAGGGGGGTTAATATGTAGTTTTGTTAAATTTCACATTAACATCTCAGCAAAAGTCACACGAAAAATAGGTAAAACATTCGTATTTTGTCTTTTATTATGCAACAACAATGACAGTGAAGAACACCCAACAATAACAATATGAAACAGCATGTATGATTAACAATATTAGCAGAGTGAGAATAACGAAAAATGAAAAAAGGAAACAATACAATATAATGCAAAACCACCACTAGGAAGACCGATTTAAATAAGATCAGTTAATATGTGCATTAAATCCTCAAAGAATTGGACCATCAGACGCTTACCGCTGAATGATCAAAGCTGAATAACTAATAAAATAGCATAAGTCAATCGCCAATTACTGATCAAACGCCATGCAAGCTATAAGTAAATATCCAGTCACACAAAGGGGGTGAAATGAGGAAAATGGGAGCTAGGGAAATCAGTGTACTCCTTCATGAACGTATAGCGTCTGTTGCCCAACTCTACGACATGCGCTAAGTGATATGATATCGCTTTTGGTTTACAATAAAGAAAACAACTTTACCGTAAAGGGCTTGAATTTATTAAGTGAGGTACTGGAATTCCTGCGTAACCGACTACACAAAAGATCACCTAGTAAAGGCTTCTTAGCATAGTAGACTGTTGCTTTCCCGTTAGCTTCAATGGCAACAAAGACTGCATACGTTGCTTATTTTGAAAAAAAAACTGCATATTTATTTTGAAAACGCTGACCAATTGCAGAGTTAACAAGGATGCTTTCTTCACGATTCAAAGAGTTATGCTGAATGTTTGACATCAGGAGATGACACTCCTCTCTGTTCACCGTTGCAGTACTTATGGTGCATCTTCTTGGCATTTATTTATGTTTTCACACATTTTTCCATTGTGGCGGTGACACATCATGGTTAGAATACTTATCTGGTTACATCAATTGAGGCGATGGGACTGCAATATATATTCTACCAGCATAGTGTGTGTATTAATCATCAAACCACATGAATGCGTGGCAGATAGCAAGATGTTATGACTAGTCGTATAAAGGAGAAACCAGAAGATTATAAAAAAGAACAGTGACCAGGAAGAAATACCCTGTGGCACTCCATATATCTGATAACGCCGCATTTATCCATTTCACGGGTACCTATTATGTGAACGTGGTGCAAGAGTTCAAAATAATAAAACTGGCAGATTTTGAGAGCAGTGTTCTGATGCTGATATGCAATGCGACATAACTGAAATGACTGGCTTGAATTGACCGCTTAACAAATAACACAGCCTGTGTCTGCTGTATGTACCAATTCCGTTGGGTACACTGTTTTTAGATGAGAGAAATCTCAGAACTGAATGACAGTTCTATATTTTAAAGGGCATATGTTTTTTATGCAGAACGTACTGTAGGTGTCAGTGGTGGTTGTGGTGAGGAGAAGATAGAAGAAATACCGACAAATTTTAAACATTGTGGTATTTGGCCTACATTTCATTTGTGTGATTTTCACTTTATTTTTTCCCCATTTGTACTTGTGTTATTTGAGAAAAAAATTTGTTTCAGGTTATAATTCTGCTGAAATTTCAGAACGTCTGAATAATCACGGCGCCCATGTGGATTCAAGTAAAACGTGAAAGTGTGTTACAAGAGTTTTGTCATTTGCCTCCTTTTGGAAGAGCGTGTAGAATATTTTAAAATACACGTGAGCTATAAAATAGGTACAGTGAAACCTGTGTAAGTTGAACACCCTCTGTGCAGAGAAATTTGTTCAAGATGGACAGGTTTTCAACTTAGAAAGGTTTTAAAGGTTTAGCCGAAAAAAAGCCAGTTCATCAAAAATTAACAAATAGGTAGCTCTTTTATTTGTCCTCAACTGTTAAGTAATCCAAAATACTAGATTGATGGCTGCGTTTCATGCGCATTTCTGCTTCCATTTCTTCCAGCTTAGATTCAATTTTTAGAAGTGTTGGCACTAGATCAGGGTGCTCTTGAAACGAATATCTTTGTAATTTTCCTAACATTGCTATTGCTTCTGAATAGGTCAATTTCTCATCAAGGGGATCCTCAGCTTCTTCAGATAAGCCTGCCTTCATTTTTCCTTATGTTGCTGACAGTTAATAAAGCAATACCATATTCACACGCAACTTTCACTTTCTTTTCACAGAATCACAACATGACTTTGACTTTTCTTCACAAACNTCAATTGGGTATACTGTTCACATGTCTGCTGTCCAGTTCACCCTAAGTCAGCGCGGAAAGAGGAAAGTTGTCTTTGAAGGATATTCCTACGTGTTTGATAGAGCGACAGATGCCAAGGAGTTGTGGCGTTGTGAGGAGCGGGGAAGATGTAAGGCTAGACTTCATACAGTCGGTGATAGCGTTGTACGCAAGGTTGGATCCCACTGTCATGAGTTGTCGGCTGCTAGAGCGGAAGCAGCAGTTGTTGTCACCAGAGTAAAACGACGAGCCCAGGAAACCATGGAAATGACTGCACAAGTCATTAACCAATGTACGACATCTCTGTCGCAAGCAGCTCAGGGAGCTCTTCTGACTCTCAGAGCATTGAAACAAATGTTGAGGAGACGGAGAAATAAGCTGGGAACACCTCTTGCGGCTCCCACTAGTTTGGAAACTCTCATAATACCGGAAGAGTTCACGACATATGCGCCGCACCATGGTGAACTTGTGAGCTTCTTGCTTGCTGACAGCGGTCCCAGCCCACAGCGAATTCTCATATTTGGCAGTCAGCGGAAGCTGGCGATTCTTAGAGAATCAAGAACATGGTATGTCGATGGCACATTCCAGTCAGCGCCACCGTTATTCTGCCAAATATATGTTATTCTCGCTGAAGCACTGGGAGGCGTGCATCCAGTGTTGTACGCTTTGCTGCCGGACAAGAGCAGAAGCACATACGACCGGCTGTTCGATATGGTGAAGGAAATAGTGCCAGAAGCGAACCCAAGAAGCATTTCTTGTGATTTTGAAATGGCAGCATTCAATGCCATAAGAACTGCTTTCCCGGCCGTTCGCTTGCATGGGTGTCTCTTCCATTTGGCACAGAACATGAGGCGACATTTATGTACCTTGGATTTATTCACCAGGTACAAAAATGACGCAGACTTCGCTCTGCAAGCCAAGATGGTAGTTGCCCTGACGTTTGTTCCAACAGAAGGTATAGAGCAGGCCATAGACAGCCTAGCAGGCCACCTTCCCGACGAACTTCAACCACTCCTCGACTGGTTTGAAGACAGTTACGTGGGTCGTCGAAATCGTCGAGGTGGTGGAAGACGTCCACCAATGTTTCCAATGGAGATGTGGTCGATGTATCGTCGGGTTGTAGATGGAGACTGTCGAACCAACAATTTCACGGAAGCTGCTCACCGCAGGCTGAAAGCGGAGTTAGGAATGGCACATCCGACCATTTGGAAACTAATCGACAGCTTGCGGAAGGTGCAGCACGCAAGAGACTTGTTTTACGAACAGTTGGTAGCCGGTCATCAGCCACCAAAAAAATTAAAAAAATATCGAGACGCTGATAATCGTATAGTTCGAATTGTGCGTCAGTATATCGACAGGGACATAATCACGTACCTCCAGGGCCTGGCACACAACTACGATTAATTAATGCACTTATACCAATAAATCTTATTAAGAGTTTTGTTTGTTGACTGTTTGTTTGTTTGACTTTGAAAAATTGCTTTGATGGATCAGGTTGACCACGCGGCGAGTTGACTAATCCGCTAGTCGGTCAGCAAAGTGATTTGCAGATATAAATAAAATAATGCAGTAGAAAGATGCGCAGATAGTGAACTAGACCCGCTCTAGCATTGTGCCCTGAAGATAATTACCCGAACGTGTCTGTACTACTACAGATTTTTACCATTCTCCCAATTCTCTCAGCCAGCGCAGAACGAAGCTTTTCTGCACTGAAATATCTAAAAAAAACTATTTCCAGACTGTCATGACAGAAGAACGATTGAACGGACTTGCAGTAATGTGTACATTCATTCCGAGTTTTCCATTTATATTGACCGCGTAATAGATAAGTTCAGTTGCAAACGGAATCGAAACGTTTCGTTCGTGTGAAATGCAATTAAAATTATTAATTTTCAAGTTGTTGATATCACGTGATTGAGATTGCAGTTTTATTTAAATAAAAAAAAACAGCACTATTTTGTTCTTCATCAGACTATCACGCATAATACATGTACAAAATCTTCTGGATACTATATCTGTCGCATCCAGAACTGGTAAAATCCGTTGAGTAAAAAAGCAATCTACAGCTATAATAGCGATGCGCGTCACGAGAATAAGTTTATGCAAATATGATAAGGAAAATTGCCGACGGCCGTTGCTGCAAGCAGTTCACTCTATTCAGACCCGGAAGTGATTTTATATATAAATCTCTGTTTTGCTAAGAGTAGTTCATTGTTGAATAAATATTCACTCAAAAAAGGCGTTATCATTACTGCACTGCGTTAGTTGTTCATTTTGGGTACTGCGCTTCAAACATACGTTTTGAGTGTTTACCCTTAAAGAGTAGTAGCTCTGGTCAATTGGGTATATGGTTCATATATCTGCCCCCCCTCCATAAATTACATGTATCAACGCCCCTGAATGAAGAAATATATAATACAGATATAGATAAAATAATGCAGTAGAAAGATGCTCAGCTAGAGAGAACCTACAATTTTAACCTATGCCAAAGACACAGTAATCATGGCGAGTTGAACGCCGCGGCGAGTTGATCCATTTCGGGTAGAAGAATGACAGTCTCGGCTGATGTGGTCTGTTCATCCGCATGTTCACACAAGTTCTACGGTCTTTCTTCTCTCGCCGACGTCGCTGCTGCAGAGGCCCTCTCTTCACTGTCGCAGGGATGTCACTCGTCAGCAGCTCCTTCAGCCGCAGCACCAGTTCCCCAAGGTCTTCTGCCACTTCCCTGTGCGTGGTCACCGCGGTGGCTGTTGTTCCCGTTACCTGGCTGACTGTTCGTTCGACTTCAGGATCAGCATCCTCTTTGACTTAAGCTCTTTGAGCATGGTGACCGCTTTCGCCAAGGGCTTTTCTTGTGCACCGACTTCGATTGCTCCGTAAAGCAATCTGTCCCGCTTCGCAAGACGGCTGCTTTGATGGCAGCCGCAGAGAGTCCTGCTTTGAATTGGTGATGCAGGATCTTGTCGGCTGCTCCATCCATCCCAAGAAACGCCTTCAGGAACAGCCAGAGCAGATGTCCAGAATACCCTCAGACGCTCTCGTCCTTTCGTTGCTTCTGCCGGAAAAATTCTGCACCCTAAACGCTTCGAATATAGTTGCCTTCAGGCCATCGTAGTCGTCCGTGTCCTGGACTTGCATGGCCCTCCTAACGGCCCGCACCTCCGCGTCTGCGTGAGACTTTTCCGTCTCCGTACGTGTCAGGGCCGCCAGTCGCTCAGGCGCTCTACGGACGGGTCTGAAGTACAACTCCATATGCTCAAATCACATCTCCACATTGGACGACTCAGGAAGTACATGAGGCAGCCTAACCCATTCTGGACCATCGATCCTGCAGCGCTCACCATTTGTAACGCCGTCGGGCGCTCAGCTAATCCGCACCATTGTTATATGGAGTGCTTCTTATTCAAAGCGTACAACAGATAACAATGCAGGTACAATTCCTCGATCGCCGTCACACATTGTAACCTGTCCTCTTTGTCCGCGCGGGCTTCTTCAGCGTATAGCATCAGACGTAGTGGCCCTGGCGGTTCCTGGGTGATCTGGCCAGGACTCTTCCAGGAGCTGAGCCTGTTCCACCATAAATTGTAGGTATTGCGATAAGTGCGCAGCCATCGTCTGATCTGGATTGGTCTACTCGTCCCATTTGATCGTGACTGGTATCAGAATGTGGTCACGGCTGATGGCAAAGGTGATCTCAGTTGAGGACAGCTCACGTTCTCGAAGCGCAACTCTTCTACGATCCTTGCCCAGGACCGCCAACGCATCGACTGTTCGTCTGAAGTAGTCGTACTGCGCGTGTACGCTCAGCTCCTTTGGTGGCGCATGCATGAACTTAATCTGACGCCAAATTACTTTAGCCATCTTCATGCAGTCGATTTAATGCCTCCTCGTCACCAGCACTGCTGCTTGATAGACTGCTGACGACTTCTGACGCTTTCCCTGTTAAGCAGTCATGAAGGTAAATCAATTTGAGAACTGTGACGAAAACAGGAACGATACTATAGAGAAGTGCCGGCTTTATATAGGGGCTCTCCTGACCCAAATTCAATTTTAATCTCTCGACCTGAATTCTGGTTCATTCCAGAGCAGTCTCTGAATCCTTTAGGGTACTTTGACCGCTCTTGTCTGCGTTCCTTCGTTCTTCCTCTTCCAGGCCAAATTCCAATTCCGCCTGGAAAGAATTCGTCTCACGGTAAAGTCTTTCACTCATCGCGATCTGCTCTTCGATTTCCAAGAATTCCGCTGATCCTGTGCACACCTAATCCAGCTTTTCCAAGAGCCAGTTCAGGCGCTCCTTGCATATGACCAGCTTCTTCGAATTTTCCTTTGCTCTGGTCGATATCGCTATTGCACTTTCCATAGATCGCCAACTTTCGACAGATCCGGCTCTGAGTACCAATAGTTGGCGAAAATAATCGCGCAACTTGATCCTCAACTATAGTGGAATGTATTTCTCTTTCCGTCTCTATCCTCACGCAATTGTCACGTGTGCACAATCGAGCGGGAATCAAAAGAACTCAATCGATTATACGCACTGTTTACTCAACACAAGACAAACAGAAGCGCCAATACCTCAATTTGAGATCACAATAACTGACTAACCATAAGGCACAAACTACTTAACCTGTCCGTCATCAGCAAATACTATTTTCTCACCGCGTTAGCAATCTCTCCAAATACTGTATTGGAGATAATCAAGGTACTGGAGTACTGTAACTCTAGTTTACAACAACTTTATTTTAGTACAGTAAAATATAGAACACTCTTTTTGAAAGCACTGATCATTAAAAACTATAAATTCACTGAAAATACTATATAAAAAACAATATTTCTATGAATAATAAATGTTAAGGACTACAGTTTTCTTCTGCCATGGTGCAAACATGGTAGACACCGGGCTGCATTTTTCAATTGCTTTTCTGTCTGACCGTGACCAAAGACAACATTCTCTGAAATGTTGTCTTTCTATCTGTAGGTGACCTTTTCTTTTTCCTAGTAAACTCTGTCTTCCTGAAGGTCTCAGGTTCCTCATCTCCTTACTTGAGCTCTGCTAAATTTTCAACGATGGAGGCAGAACTCTGATCGTCCTCACCGTCTACTTTTAGATCAGGTTTATCAGAATCAGGCAACACAATGAGCTCCTGGATTACTCTTCAACTTCTAGTAAGACAAAGGTTAAAGTCGCATTCCATAACGATGGTTGATCAAATGTGAAAATATATTTTTTCTCAACTTTTATATCTTTCTCTAACTCATGGTTCCATTATACATGCGTCCATTTATTATACAGAGAAGAGTTACGTCAACTTATAACTTACACCTGCCGCGCGTCTGGAGTGATTTTGTAACTTCTGTCTAGCTATATTTCCTCAAATGTAGCTGCATCTGAAGCAACTGTTAACACACAAGGTTCATGATGTCAAGTTTTATACCAATCTAGTGGCAGCTACTTCCTGAACATAAAGTGAAGATTAGGATAAAATATTATGTGAACTGTTTTCATGATGATCGCTGGGGGTTAGTTCATAAATTTCATTATCTGATACAATGGGAACTCCATTTTGATAACACTTTTCAAATAATTTAAATATTCAAATGTTCAAATATGTTTCAAAATATAGCATACTTTCACATACTATCACGTTGATTATCCATTAAATGAAAGTATTCCAATCGTACATAGGATGAAAAGTAAGCAAATCACAAGCGGTTTCCTTAAATTGATTAAATTTTATCGCTCTCTGAACGTCGTGTTGCGTATGGCAACAACGGCCACGAAAGGGTTAAGCTAATCTTTCAATGACCTTGTTCAAGATTTAAAGAACTTTTTCAAAAATGTGCTTTTTATCACATTATTTGCTTTGCGCCATTTAACTTTGCATTTATGAAAACACCACCTTCCCTTTTTGTGTAAATCAGAAACCATATATTTTTGATCAAAATGAGCTATGTGAAATTACGAGGTGTTGGAAGTTGGGTAGCCTACGGCTCTACACTGCGACGAATCAACAGTGAGCGTTGCTAGTTTAGTCAGCGTTGTTTGTTCAGAAGTCTGGGTTAAGCTTGTGTAAAATTTTGCTCCAGGCTAAAGCATCGCTTTACAACATGAAATGCGTTTCTGTGCATTTGTTCAGTCTTAGACATTTCTTGTTTCTTGCTGTGTGATTTTCCCCCTTGACTGTTTATTGTTTGTTTTTGTTCCTGTGTTTTGCTGCTTGCTGTAATAATAAAATATTCTTTGATAGCAATCCTACTTGCTGCTGATCCACCTCAGAGATTACAGCACAATGTAAAGGAATAATTATTCATCAATTATGGAGCCCCTGAATTGATTGCAAAAACTATTTCAATTTCAATATCAATCCCAGCTTAATATTGCACTATCTGTAGTTCTGAACTTTGAAACACTTGAGAAACATAAAATAATGATAAGAATAAGAAAAAAACTAGAATCTTTGTGAAAAATGTTGAAATTTATGTAATTTCTCTTTTTTCTAAAATAAGGATATTTTCAAAAATTTGTAGCGGTTGTTATCATAAGCAAAAGGCTTAAAAGAAACATTTATCTGAGTATTTCATCATAAATAAAGAAAATGAATAATCAAACTCTTGTTGCAATTGAGAGTCAAAACACAATGACGGGACCAATTGCAGAATATCAGCAACAGAAACTATGCAAAAAAAGAACAAATGAAATGTTATTTCGTGGGAATTTGATGTAACCCGATAATTTATATATCTACCTTTTTCCTGACTCCACCAAGAATGCTTCTCACTTTATGTATTCTATGTTTGATGATTTTCTGTGTTCATTGAAAAATATTCTTTTCTCATTTGCATATAATCTGGTTTTACAAGTTTATCAATATTATTTTTACTTATCATGAATTTGTCATGAGATGTATTGAATCAGTTCTTTCTTTTTCATATATTCAGTAAAGCAACTAGTGTATGAGTATAGCAACTTTTCAGTATAATTTGTTGTCATAAAAAAATTTATAAAATTGTTATAAATTGTTATAAAAAATTTTCTTTCAACAAACACCACATCTGCTGAGATTTATTATTTTCTTTTTCATGTCTGGTCTCTCAGATAAAACTTTTGGAGACTTGCTGTAAAATTAAATTTACAACTGACACGTTTTCATTTTTTGTGCTTGCTTTCATTCTGATTCTACTCATCTGATATCTCATGGTTGATGATTTGCATAAGATTTTAAATCCTCAAAATAACTATACACAGATAGAGTTTTCCAACTGAATCATACAAATTTTAAAGAAAAATAGTGGGTTTGCCAACGGGTAAATAATATCTTATTAAATACGCAATATCTATTCATTCAATTCAACTTTTTCATTTAGTTAAGAAGAAGGTGCAGGTGTTAAATACGCACAAACATAGATGTAAATACTGTGTTGAGATCTCCTCCTCATGTGGGTGATTGTATCCCAGACAATTCCATCCTGCATGAAATGGGAAAAAAATCTTAAACGCCATGCGGAGGAAGAAATGAAGCCCGTTCCGCGGATATACAGAAGAGGCCAGCAGTGCATCTGCTGATTTCGAAACTGCTGGGCAGTTTCCAACATACAAAAATGTTAAAACTGAAATGCATAGATGGGCAGAAAAATTTCCACCACTTTCTGCATGTTGAAAGTCATGAAAGACAGCCTACGGGTCTACTTAGAGTAACCATAATGAAAATTATTGATTTTATATCATTGTTGGCATTGATCGAATAGCAAGCAATGACTGCTATTGAATGTAGGTCAAATTTGCACATTCCCCTCTTATTTTCCTCGAGTGAAAAATGAGATTGTTCAATATCCTTCATAGCTAACGTCACTTGCTGATGATTTCAGAGTGAACTCTGATCTTTCACTCTCTTTCATTATCTGTGCATATATTGTTACTACGTGTTATAATAAACGATTGCAAGTATTCGCGCTTACTTGAGACTAATCGTCTTCAGATATTTCAACAAGGCAACTGGCGGCTAAAAATTTCTCTGCACTAACGTGTGACAAAGTCTGGACGCCAGTTTTTGTTGTTTAAAAAAGTGTACAGAAAACAATTTGACAGTTTTATCTGAACATTTAATCTGCTATTTCAATTTATGAAACTTTTAAAATGGTTCCTGAATGACACCGGCAGATGTTCACCACTCACGTTGTAACGGATTTGCCGTCACAGTAGGCGGGTCAGCCTCCGCCTTATTGTTCTCATCCGGGCCGTCACCGTCTGAGTGGACGTTACGGCCACCTACTCTTTTTGAGGTAGACATTTGGTTTGACTGAGTCACAAAACAAACACCAAACAATCGTTTCAACTATTTATTACACCGCGCAATTAATAACCACCACAACAAATCACAGCTAGACCGATCTCGAACCAAAACCGCACACCAATGACAAGCCAGGTTTCTCCGCCATCGTTCGTCAAGTACAAATCTACTATGGTAGCCGAGTGCAACAACGACATGGTTCATGATCAGTTCGGACTTTCCTCCTCTGCTTCCGTTGACTCTGGAATAGAGCAGGCGTCATCAGCTAGCCGGACTGTTATAACGTATTTAAAGCTGGAAAATAAGTGTCTCTTGTATATTGCTCAGCGTTTCTCAAGAATTTTATCCTCACAGAACCCTAACTGTAATTTTTTGTCTCATGCAACGCCCATATAATTTTTCAAAGTGCTTTTTTCTTTTTTTCTTTTCCCATTTTCCTTTTTTTATGTCAAACTCTTCAAGGTGGGTTATCGTTTTCATGTCAGTAGGTGTGTTCACAAGGTTATTACGCATGATGAACTAGTTATTCACATGATGATGATCTCTGTTATGCTCTTGCAACGGTCCGTTTATAGCTCTCAACGCTGTGAATTCGAAGCAATCTCATCGCCACTGTTGTGTTTTGTGGTTACAAACTCTGCGATACGTAATGTCTATTAATAAATAATATGTTACAATTCATAAGTACAGTAACAATGATGTGCAAGTAAAATTGTGGTGCTACAGTAAGGGATTGGCATACATCATGGGAGAAGGCGAAGAACTTGGATAGCGCACCAGGTACCTTCACAAAACGGAAACAAAAAACGAGATCAAAATGCTGATGGCAACAGCATTTTTAGCGCTTCCTGGGATATTTCCTGTTGTGGATCTGCTTGGCAGAAATGTTACGCGTTCAGGAGCAGCCTTGTATGATTATTGCTGATGAGAACGGATGACAGATGACAAGCTGTGGCTCAGGAAGGTATGTAATGTACAGACACGGAAGAACAATTATTTAGAAGGCTGGGACTCAAGATTGAACGGTGCCATTTTCTACCCAAAAACTCCCCTGTGATTTTGTCCAGCCCGGTGCCATTTTTCCCTCAACAGCTTTGCTGGCTCTATGTCCAGAGCGGGGCCGTTTTCCCCCAAAAACTCTATAGGCTTTTCTTTCAGCATGGTACCGTTTTCACCCCACCAACTCCCCTTCCTTTTTGTCCGGCATCGGGCGGCTTACCACACAAACTGCTTTGTATGCTTTTTTCCTACCCGGTGCCGTTTACTCACCAACATCTTCGCGATCTTTATGTGCCCCCATGTGCTGTTCTCCCTCTAAAGATTGGGATGGCCACCACGACCAGGATCTACTAAGATATTACTCTAGCGTTCACTAGAAGACTGTTGCCAAACGCTGCTGAATTCTGTTTCAGCACAGAGCTGCGGCTTCAGGCGAACCTGGTGTATGACCAACTGAGCGAGGCACCACTCTTGTCAGAAGGATAGTGTACAATCACCTGGGACGAAAACTGGAGTAACACCATGAGACAGTGCGGGAAAATACTAGCAAAGTGGACTGTACCCACGAGAAGTAGAAGAAAGTGAATTGGAACCCGTACCGGATGGGAGCAAACAGAGGAGTGGAAAATTCAGCATAAGCTGATCGAAACAAACGTTGCATCACAGTAGTGACGTTTTCAAATGTCAGATTCATATACCAGGCTAATATTTCCTACTCAATGATTGTTGCGTTTAATCACTTTCATAATTGATTTTTTGCATTTTAAACAACTTTGAAACAATTATATTTAAACAAAAGTTAATTTAAAAATATGCTTTAAAGTGAAATATAATGTAATGCCCTACAAACATAGCGCACTATCTCTTACAACTTACGTCCTTGAAGGTTCGCCTGTGCCATTTTCCAAGCAATAAGTCGGCTTTCATTTTGTCTGATGCCATTTTTGCCCAAAAAACTTTTCTCAAATTTTGTCCGGCTGGGGGCCATTTCGCCCCAACAAATTTGCACGCTCTTTTTCCGCTCCGGTGCCGTTTTCACCCCACCAACTCCACTACCATTTTGTTCGGCCAGGGGCGTTTTCACCAAAACCACTTTGTATGCTTTTTTTCCGCCCCAGTGCCGTTTTCACATTTCCAACTCCCGTGCCATTTTGTCCCACCAGGGGCGGTTTTCTCCTCAACAACTTTATAGGATTTTCTTCCGCCCCGGTGCCGTTTTCACCCCACCAACTCGCCTCTCATTTTGTTCTTCCCCCTTGGGGTTTTGCCCCCAAACAGCTTTCTACAATTTTTTCCGTCCCTGTGCCGTTTTCAACAGACCAACTTCCCTCCCATTTTGTCAGCACATGACGGTTTTCCACCCAAACAACTTTATACACTTTTCTTCCGCCCCGGTGCTGATTTCACAACACCAACTTCAGTCTAATTTTGTTCTTTCTTTGGCGGTTTTACATCCAAAGAACTTTGTACTATTTTTTCGCCTTGTGCCATTTCCACCAGAGCAACACCCCTCCCATTTTGTCCGGCCCCAGAAGGCTTACCACCCAAACGATGTTGTACAATTTTTTATTCCCCTGTACCGCTTTTCCCCCAGGAACTCCCCTCCCATATTGTCCCCCACCGGGCGGTTCATCGCCCAAACAAATTTGTATGCTCTTTTTCTGCCGTGGTGCTGTTTTCACCCCACAAACTTCACTACCATTTTGTTCGGCCCGGGGCGGTTTCCCCCAAACCACTTTGTAGGTTTTTTTTCCGCCCCAGTGCCGTTTTCACATTTCCAACTCCCTTGCCAGTTTCTCCCTCCCAGGGCGGCTTTCTCACCAACAACTTTATATGATTTTCTTCCGCCCCGGTGCCGTTTTCACCCTACCAACCCCCCTCTCATTTTGTTCTTCCTTTTGCGGTTTCACACCCAAACACTTTGGTACAATTTTTTCCGCCCCTGTGCCGTTTTCACCGGACCAACTTCCCTCCCATTTTGTCGGCACATGACGGTTTTCCACCCAAACAACTTTATACACTTTTCTTCCGCCGCGGTGCAGATTTCACACCACCAACTTCAGTCTAATTTTGTTCTTCCTTTAGCGGTTTTACACCCAAAGAACTTTGTACTATTTTTTCCGCCCAGTGCCATTTCCACCAGAGCAACACCCCTCCCATTTTGTTCGGCCCCAGAAGGTTTACCACCCAAACGATGTTGTACAATTTTTTATTCCCCAGTACCGCTTTTCCCCCAGGAACTCCCCTCCCATATTGTCCCCCACCGGGCGGTTCATCGCCCAAACGAATTTGTATGCTCTTTTTCCGCCCCTGTTCCGTTTTCACGGGACCAACTTCCCTCCCATTTTGTTCAGCACAGGACGGCTTTCCACCCAAACAACTTTGTAAAATTTTTTCCCCACCGCTGCCGTTTCCTCCCCTTGAACTCCCCTTCCATATTGTCCTGCACTGGGCGGTTTTCCACTCAAGCAACTTTGTGTGCTTTTTCACGCCGCGGTGCGGTTATCTCCCCACCAGCTCCCCTCCCATTTTCTTCCGACAGAGGTGGGTTTCCCACAAACAACAATATACCATTTTTTTCCGCCCCGGTGCCGTTTTCACACACGAACTCCCCTCTGGGGGCTTCGTCCCCACTTGGGCAGCGCGGGGCACTTTTTTACCAAACTTTGTATCATTTTTTACGCCACGGTGCAGTTTTCTCACCACCAACTCACCTCCCATTTTGTTCTTTCTCTTTCGGTATTCTACGCAAACAACTTTGTACAATATCTGCCCCTTTGCCGTTTCCTCTCCATCACTCCACTAACATTTTTTCGGTCCCATGGCCGTTTTCCCCCTATAAACATTGGAGGCTTTTTTTCTGCTCCGTGCCGTTTGGTGCGCACCAAATCCCCCCACCAGAATTTTGTGTGGCCCGTGGCGGTTTTCTCCTAAGCAACCTTCTACGCTTTTTTTCTGGCCCGGTGCGGTATTCAACCCACAAACACAACCACTCTCATTTTTCCGGCCTTGAGGCGGTTTTCTCCCCAAAGCTTTGCACGTGATTTTTCCGCAGCAGTACCGCTTTCACCAAAGCAACTCCCGTAGATTTTGTCCGCCCCAGTGCCGATTTGTTTCCTCCAACTCCCCTGCCATTTTGTCAGGCCCAGGGCGGTTTTTCAGCAGCAACTTTGGAACCTTTTTACACCACACGTGCTGTTTCCTTCCCACCAAATCCCCCCACCAGAATTTTGTCTGGCCAGGGGCGGTTTTCTCCACAACAACTGTGCTCGCGTTTTTCCCCACCAGTGCCGTTTTCTCCCAATCAACTCACCTACCATTCTTTTCGGGCCAGGGCGGCTTTCGCCGTAACAACATTGCTACATAACAGGCTTTTTTATTGCCCCGTGCCGTTTCCTCCCCACCAACTCCACCACCCTCATTTCTCCTGGCCCAAGGCGGCTTTCTCCCCACGAACTTTGCAAGCGTCTTTTCCGCCCCAGGGTCGTTTTCTCACGAATAATTCCCCTAACGTTTGTTTGCCCAAGTGCCGTTTTCTCCTCACCAACTCCCGTACCATTTTGTCACCCCCGGGGCGGTTTTCCCCCAACAACTTTGCACCCTTTTTCACCACTGGTGACGTTTAATCCCAGCAAATCCCCCCACCAGCATTTTGTAGGGCACGTGGCGGCTTTCCTCAAAACAACTTTGCACGCTTTATTTCCGCCCCGTGCCGTTTTCACCCCACGAACTATCGTGCCCATTTTGTCTGGCAGGTGGCGTCTTGACCGCAAACAGATTTTCACGCATTTTTTCCGCCACGGTGTCACCTTCCCACCACCAACCAACCTAACATTTTATCCGGCCCGGGGCGGCTTTATCCCTACCAACATGGTACGCTTTTATTCCGTCCTGGTGCCATTTTCATGCCACCAACTACCCACCAAACGGCACCGGGGAGAAAGAAAAGCGTGGAAAGATTTTGGGTTGAAAACGGTAAGGCGCTAGGCATGAAGAGAAGGCAGTTATGGGGGAAATCAGCACCAGGCCAGACAGAGATAAACGGAGTTATTGGGGTGGAAACTGCACAGGGCACGACAAAATGGGCGGAATTGGTTGTTGGTAAACAGCACAAAGCAGGAGAAAGATGAAGCAGAGTTTTTTGAGGGAAAACGACCCGTAACTGAATAAAAGCGTGCACAGTTGTTGAGAGGAAAACGGCACCGGGCTGCAGAAAAAGGGGCAGAGTTTGTTGTGGGAAAACAGCAGAAAGCGGCTGAAACAGGGAGAACATTTTTTGGAAGAAAATGACTCGATACCGGAAAAAAAGCGTGCATAATTGGTGCAGGGAAAACGACACGGCCCGGACAAAATGGAGCGGACTTGCATGTGTGAAAACACGGCGGAGTAGTACAAAGATGGAGGACAGTTTCTTATGGGAAAACGACTCAGTACCGGATGTAAATCGTGCACAGTTGTTGGGAAAGTACGGCAGCGGGACGTATAAAAAGTGGCAGAGTTGGGTGTGGGAAAACATCACAAACCGGGAGAAAGATGAAGCAGAGTTTTTTGAGGGAAAACGACTCATAACCGAAAAAAAGCGTTCACAGTTGTAGAGAGGAAAACGGCACTGGTCTGGAGAAAAAGGGGCGCGGTATGTTGTGGGAACACAGGAGAAAGCGGGAGAAGGACGGAGAAGATTTTTTGGAGGAAAATGAATCGATGCCGGAGAAAAAGCGTTCATTATTGGTGCGGGGAAAACGACACGGTGGGGACAAAATGAACCGGACTTGGTTCTGTAAAAACACGGTGATGTTGAACAAAGATGGAGGAGAGTTTTTTTTGGGAAAACGACTCCGTACCGGATGTATATCGTCCAGAGTTCTTGAGAAAGTACAGCACCAGGCCGCACAAAAATTGGCGGAGTTCGTTGATGGAAAACAGCACAAAGCAGGAGAAAGATGAAGCAAAGTTTTTTGAGGGAAAACGACTCGGAACTGAATAAAAAGCGTGAACAGTTGTTGAAAAGAGAACGGCACCGTGCTTCAGAGAAAAAAGCGGTGTTTGCTGTGGGAAAACAGCAGAAAGCGGCTAAAACCGGGAGAAGATTTTTTGGCGGAAAATTTCTCTGTCCTGGACAAAAAACGGCGGAGTTGTTCAAAGGAAAACAGCTCTGGGCCAGACAAAAAGCGTGCCCAGTTCTTGGTTGGAAAATGGCACAGCACTTGAGAATAATGGGCAGAGATGTCAGGGCAAAACTGCCGAAAACTGGAAAAATACGTAGAAGATTTTTTCGAGGAAAATGACTCGATGCCGGAGAAAAAGCTTATATAATTGGTGCGTGGAAAACGACACGGCCTGGACAAAATGGAGCGGACTTGGTTGTGTGAAAACACGGTGAAGTTGTACAAAGATGGAGGAGAGGTATTTTTGGGAAAACGAGTCAGGACCGGATTTAAATGGTGCAGAGTTCTTGGGAAAGTACGGTAGCGGACCGGATAAAAAGTGGCGTAGTAAGTTGTGGGAAAACAGCACTAAGCAAGTGAAAGTTGGAGCATTCTTTTGAGGGAAAACGACTCGTAACCGAGAAAGAAGTAAACGGCACCGGGTTGGAGAAAAAGCGGCGCGGTATGTTGGCGGAACACAGGAGAAAACGGGAGAAGGACGAAGAAGATTTTTTGAAGGAAAATGAATCGATGCCGGAAAAAAAGCGTGCATAATTGGTGCAGGGAAAACGACACGGCCCGGACAAAATGGAGCGGACTTGCATGTGTGAAAACACGGCGGAGTAGTACAAAGATGGAGGAGAGTTTCTTATGGGAAAACGACTCAGCACCGGATGTAAATCGTGCACAGTTCTTGGGAAAGTACGGCAGCGTGACGGATGAAAAGTGGCAGAGTTGGTTGTGGGAAAACAGCACAAACCAGGAAAAAGGTGAAGCAAAGTTTTTTGAGGGAAAACGACTCATAACTGAATAAAAAGCGTTCACAGTTGTTGAGAGGAAAACGGCACTGGTCTGGAGAAGAAGGTGCGCAGTATGTTGTGGGAAAACAGCAGAAAGCGGGAGAAAGAGGGAGAACATTCTTTGGCGGAAAATTTCTCTGTTCTGGCCAAAAAACGGCCGAGCTGTTCAAAGGAAAACAGCTCTGGCAAGGACAAAAAGCGTGCAAAGTCATTGCTTGGAAAATGGCATCTCGCGTGAGAATAATGGGCGGAGTGGTGGTGACAAAACAGCAGGAAACGGGAGAAAGAAGGAGAAGATTCTGTGGTGGAAAATTTCTCTGTCCTGGACAAAAAACTGGCGAGTTTCTCAAAGGAAAACAGCTCTGTCCCGGACAATCTTGGTTGGAAAATGGCACCGCGCGCGAGAATAATGGGCGGAGTTGTTCAGACAAAACAGCAGAAAATGGTAGAAAGAAGGAGCACATTTTTGGGATAATGACTCCATACCTTAGAAAAACCGTGCATTATTGGTGAGGGGAAAACGACACGGCACGGACAAAATGGAGCGGACTTGGTTGTGTGAAAACACTGCGAATTTGTACGAAGTTGTATGAGAGTTTTTTTTGGGAAAATGACTTTTAACGGAATGAAAAGCGTTGACACTTGTTAAGAGCAAAACGGCACTGGTCTGGAGAAGGATGTGCGCAGTATGTTGTTGGAAAACAGCAGAAAGCGGGAGAAAGAGGGAGAAGATTCTTTGGCGGAAAATTTCTCTGTCCTGGACAAAAAACGGCGTAGTTGTTCAAAGGAAAACAGCTCTGGGCCGTACAAAAAGCTTGCAAAGTTCTTGGTTGGAAAATGGCACCGCGCGTGTGAATAATGGGCAGAGTTGTTGTGACAAAACAGCAGAAAACGGGAGAAAGAGGGAGAAGATTTTTTGGAGGAAAATGACTCTATACCTTAGAAAAAGCGTGCATTATTGCTGCGGAGAGAACGACACGGCACGGACAAAATGGAGCGGACTTGCATGTGTGAAATCACGGCAAAGTAGTACAAAGATAAAATACAGTGTTTTTTTGGGAAAACGACACCAGACATAAATCTTGCATAGTGGCGGAGTTTGTTGTGGGAAAGCAGTAGAAAGCGGAAGAAAGATAAGGCAGACTTTTTTTGCGGGAAAAGGACACGAGACAGGACAAAAAATGGAGGTCATGTTGGAAAGAAAACAGCTCTGTGACGGATAAAAAGCATGCACAGTTCTTGGTTGCAGAACGGCACCGCACGGTTGAAAGACTGTCAGAGTTTGTCATGGTAAAGCTGCAGAAAGCGGCAGAAATTGGGAGAAGAATTTTTTGCGGAAAATATCTCTGAAATGAACAAAAAATGGCGGAGTTTCCCCAATCAACTTTGCACGCATTTTTTCCGCTCCATGCCGTTTTCTCACCTCAAACTCACCCACCATTTTGTCGAGCACCGCGTCGCTTTCGCCCAATCAACCTTGGAGTGTTTTTTTCTGCCAAGTGGCATTTCCTCCTCACCAAATAACCACCACCAAATTTTTTAGGCTCCCCGGGGGGGCGTTTTCCCAAGCAACACTCTACATTATTTTTTCTGCTTAAGTGCCGTTTTCTTCCCATCAACTCTCCTTCCATTTTTCAGGGCAGCCCATTAACGTAGGAGGCTTTTTTTCTGCCCTGTGCCGTTTCCTCTCCACAAAATCCACACCACCTGAATTTTGTCCGTCCCGGGGCGGCTTTCCCCCAAACAACTTTGCACGCATTTTTCCGCCACGTGCACTTTTCTCCACAAGAACTCCCCAACATTTTGCCTGCCTCAATGGTGTTTTCTGCCCACCAACTCCCCTTCCATTTTTGGGGCACAGGGCGGCTTTCACATGAACAACCTTGGAGGCTTCCTTTCGGCCCTGTGCCGTTTCCTCTCCACGAAATCCACACCACCTGCATTTTGTCTGACCCGGGGCGGTTTCCCTCAAACAACTTTGCACGCATTTTTCTGCCATGTGCCGTTTTCTGAACAAAACCCCTCCATCATTTTGCCTGCCCCAATGCCGCTTTCTCACCACCAAATCCCTATCCATTTTTTTCGCCCAGGGCGGCTTTCACCTGATAAGCAATGGAGGCCTTTTTTCTGCCCTGTGCCGTTTCCCTTCCACAAAATCCACACCAGCTGAATTTTGTCCCTCCCTGGGCGACTTTCCCCAAACAACGTTGCCCACATTTTTCCGCCATGTGCCCTTTTCTCCACAAAAACCCCCCAACATTTTGCCTGCCCCAATGGCGTTTTCTGCTCACCAACTCCTCTTCCATTTTTTCGCCCAGGGCGGCTTTCACCCCATCAGCCATGGAGGATTTTTTTCAGCCCCGTGCAGTTTCTTCTCCACAAAAACAACACCAGCTGAATTTTGTCTGTCCAGGGGCGACTTTCCCCAAACAACTTTGCCCACATTTTTCCGCCACGTGCCCTTTTCTCCACAAAATATCCCCAACATTTTGCCTGCCCCAATGGCGTTTTCTGTCCACCAGCTCCTCTTCCATTTTTTCGACCAGGTCGGCTTTCACCCCATCAGCAATGGAGGCTTTTTTTCTGCCCTGTGTTGTTTCCCTTCCACAAAATCCACACCAGCTGAATTTTGTCCGTCTCGGGGTGACTTTCCCAGAACAACTTTGCCGGCATTTTCCAGCCACGTGAAGTTTTCTCCTCAACAAGTCCCCTTCCATTTCGAAGGCCCAGGGCAGCTTTCACCTGAACAACCTTGGAGGCTTTTTTTCAGCCCCGTGCCGTTTCTTCTCCACAAAATCCACACCACCAGAATTTTGTCCGTCACGGGGCGGCTTTCCCCCAAACAACTTTGAACGCATTTTTCCGCCACGTGTCGTTTTCTCCCCAAAACTCCCCTACAATTTGCTTGCCCCAATGCCGTTTTCTCCCCACCAACTCCCCTTCCATTTTTACGGCCCAGGGCGGCTTTCACCAGAACAACCTTGTAGGCTTCCTTTCTGCACCGTCCCGTTTTCTCTCCACAAAATCCACACCACAAGAATTTCGTCCGTTCCTTGGCAGCTTTCCCCCAAACAACTTTGCACGCATTTTTCCGCCAGGTGCCCTTTTCTTCACAAAAACTCCCAAACATTTTCCCACCACGTGCTGTTTTCTCCCCACCAACTCCCTTTCCATTTTTTCAGCCATGGACGGATTTCACCAGAACAAGCTTGGAGGCTTTTTTGCTGCCCGGTGGTGTTTCCCTTCCACAAAATCCACACCACCTGAATTTTCTCTCACCAGGGGCAGCTTTCCCTTAAACAACTTTGCACGCATTTTCCCGCCACATGCCGCTTCCTACACAAAAACCCCCATACATTTTGCCTCCCCCAATGCCGTTTTCTCCCCACCAACTCCCTATCCATTGTTTTCGCTCACGGCGGCTTTCACCCCATCAGCAATGGAGGCTCTTTTTCTGCCCCGTGTTGTTTCCCTTCCACAATATCCACACCAGCTGAATTTTGTCCGTCCCGGGGCGACTTTCCCCCAATAACTTTGCCCGCATTTTCAAGCCACGTGAAGTCTTCTCCCCAACAACTCCCCTTCCATTTTTACGGCCCAGGGCGGCGGTCACATGAACAACCTTGGAGGCTTCCTTTTTGCACCGTGCCGTTTCCTCTCCACGAAATCCACACCACCTGAATTTTGTCTGACCTGGGGCGGCTTTCCCTTAAACAACTTTGCACGCATTTTTCCGCCACGTGCCGT
>JYDP01000267.1:0-22637 GCA_001447665.1 Trichinella zimbabwensis
GACGTCGGACAGCAGCGCCATGCGCTTGGTTATGGATGGCAGTTTGATCGAAGCGTTCAGCCAAATCGTCAATCTTCCGTTTCATTTTCTCCATTAGGGCTGACATTTCATGTGTCGTGGCCGTTGATTGTGGATCCAGTTGGCCATCAACAGACGCCAACAGTTGAGCCCTGTCCACGGCTTCATCGAGTGAAGTTATCTCTGCTCCAGTCATCAACTGTCGGCTATAATTCTTGGGCAAACCAGAAATGAAACGACGAAGTAATAACGTTGTTTTAATCGTCTTATCCTCAGTGACACAAGCGCGGTCCAGCAATAGTTGTAAACGGTGAGAGAAAGATCGCATACTTTCCCCAGTCATCAAAGTAGCCCTTTGAAATTCGTCAAAAGCCGCGACCTGGGATGCCTTTGGATTAAGTTTAGACTTCAGAGTATCGACCAACAATTTGTAATTACTCTTCACCGCGGCGGGACAATCAAGGAAAATAATAAGGGCATCACCTTTCAAGAAAGTTGTTAGCTTCTTCGCTTTTATAGTATCTGACAAGCCGTTGGCTTCGGCACAAACTTCAAAATGAAGTAGCCAACGCTTGAAATCACCATCGTCGAATGAACTAGGCAGGCTAAGGCCTAACACAGTCGCTTGAACGTTGCCCATTTGGGATTTGTCTGAAGTGGCATCAGCCATGAGGAACGCTCTGCTACCAGAATGTAATGTGGATGATTAGGCTTATTGTAGACTATCACAAGCTGAACAATCGAGAAAACTAACTACTAGAGAAGAGAGGACAGGCCACAGTAAAATGATCACTTGAGGATCATTAAATACAGTATTTGAATCATTCATTATACATGGTGGCTCGCACAAGCTTAAAAACCGGGAACTAGCCGGATGTAGACGGCTCAGCTGATGAGGTGGAAGCTTATTCATGGTAGATGGCGAGGATGGGTTTCGTTTCTTCGCCACTGTGTTTGTTAAAAAGCGCACTTTTCTCCATTTTATAGGCCAGGTGCTCATCTAGCCGGCAGATTTCAACGTGATCTTTTTGATCGATCACGGCCGTCACTTCTAAATCCATCCACACTGCACCCCGAAGCTTTCTTTATCCTATACCAAAATAAAGTAAATGTTAATTACTAGGAACAGACGCAATCATACTTTTGAACACCTCCAATATTTCTTCTGTTTACCGGTGTGTTTAAATCTGTATGCCCTGCTTTCATATAGAAGGGAAATACCACCACTACGATTTGGTAAAAGACGTAATTCAGATATATCAGCCATCACAAGAATAAGGAACACCACATAAAAATAAAACTTTCTTCTACTTGATACTTAAAATGGTCTACTGGCCTTAAATACTGTTCAAAAGAATGTCAACAAACTAACTTTTATTAAAAGCACAAAAATCTGCAATGTGAATTATAAAAAAAAACAAACTTACATAGGTATTTTGTGGAAAAACTCTTTCTTGTTTGATATCAAGGAGTTTTACTTTAATCTTTACGAAACTTTCCTTTTTGAAAAACAAATCCATGCTTTATGCCTGCCGACGATTATATCACAGAAGAGCATATGCGGGAGAGATTATAGCAGAGATAAAGTGGATAATGGATATCTGTGATGGAGAAAACATCAATAGAAAACTAACTCTGCTTGGTGTTCTGTTGTTGGGTAAAATAATTTGAAAATGCAACTGATCGGCAAGTGCATAATCGTTGCTTTTGATCTCGAATGTTCAACTTATATATATAATTGAAAAACAAGTTAAAATTTTGCCAACAATTGCAAATACAAATAATAAAAGATTGGCAACTTAAATGTTCGATTCCCAGTAGTGAGTTTAGTTTGGATCTTGAAAAACATAGTTTAAACAATTTACACAAAATGTATAAAGAAATTTTTCTTTTTTTGTAAATGAAATTCCAGATATGTATTTTATCCATGATCCAAATAAAACCTAAAAATGAACGCAATTAACACACTGGTCAAGCATGAAAAAGAAACTTTGTAAAAATTGAAATTCTTTGATTGCAAGATTGATGGGAAAGATTTGAAGAAATCAATCACGCTAAAATCAGAAAAGTATTTTTCGATGCTAAGATTTAGTAGTTAATCAAGTCAGACTTAAACTTTTCAATTCTTCAGTTCTCGTCAGTGACGACGCAGTTCCACGATTATCTGTCGATGTTTTCTTGTTCGTTGACATATCTAAAATAACCAATGAAAAATATTTCAAATTTTAAGAAATCAAATCAAATCCAATATAAAGTGAGAAATCAATTGCAATGATAATATAATAAAATGAAAATTAAGCGTCATTGAAAAAAAATAAAAACATGCTTCAACGAAAAAAGGTACGCAACTACGCTCTTAAAAGCGGACAACAAACACCATCGACTCACAGCAGTACATTAGAAAGTAAGTATTTTTTGTTAATGTTGTTAAACGGTATATAAAAGCTCGAGAAGTACAAAAAATTATAAGCCTAAACAATAAAAAATAACAACGCTCATAAAGCCTACTTATTTGTGTGGATCAGTAAACATAATAATGCACAACTAACAAAATTTCACAGAAACAAGAAGCTAATTAATATTTAAATAAATAAATAAACAAACAAAATAAACAATAAACAATAGTATAAAGCAAGTATAAAACAATTCTAGCAGTCAATGACAAAACAAGAAAAATGAGGTTTTAAAAGAAATTTAAGTATGAATACTGTAAAAGCAAAAAATGCTGAGTTGCATGTTTTTTTTTATTTAAATTATTTTTTCGCAGTAACTGGTTTAAATGTAAGTTCAGTAAAATAATTAATTAATATGAAATTCCTACTTTGTAAATAAAAATTCGGTATCCAGCTAAACCACTAACTAGCATTGTGCAGCAGCATAGCAATTTAACAATCATAGCAACAACTTTATTATAATCAAAACAGACTTTTTAATAAGTAAATCATAGCATAATAAATAAATAATCAGAACCATAAAACGCTATTTAACGCTAAATATAATACTGTCAAAAGTAATAGAATGTGAAACGCTTTTATTTGAAAAATAAAATTGAATATTTACAAAAAATGAACAGAAAAATGTTTAGGACTATAATTATTAACAATCAAATTTGAAATGAAAAAATTGCAGCTAATAAAAATAGATAAAATTAACTAGAGAGATATGTATATGGAAATTCATTTTAAAAATAAATGGGCAGTGGATTGCATAATTGCAAGTGCTGTTGCTTGTGTAGCGCAAGTGACTCGAGTTCAAATACCGCTGCCCAGTGAAAAATATAATACACGGCATACACTAGATCGAAGTACGCAGAACGAGCTTACCCGCCTGATTTGACTGGGGGAAGTTCCAATGCATCGGCATCCCGAGTATCTGTGGGAGGCCAATACTGACATCACAAATTTGACGGCTGGAATTTTTTACTGTTTTTAGCTATTTTGTCTTTTAAATATTTACTTTTCCACTTTGCACTTTTTTTAGTGATTAGTATTTGTGATATAATTTAAAAAAATTTCTGTATGCTTTTTGTTAGCGAAATGAAGTTTAATTATTTTTTGAAGTCAATTTTTCTAAATGAAATTTACTTTTCAATGCTCAACAACAACAACAATATCAATAGTAATATAACATAGAATAACTTGAATAATGAAGAACAGTGATGGAAACGCTTTTCCAGACTTCGTTCTTGTAAATTCAGGCGCAAGAACAAGATACTGACGCTTCAGCATGTATAACATATATTTGGCAGAACAACGGTGGCGCTGACTGGAATGTGCCATCCGCATACCATGTTCTTGATTCTCTAAGAATTGCCAGCTTCCACTGACTGCAAATATAAGAATTTGCTGTGGGCTGGGACCACTGTCAGCAAGCAAGAAGCTCACAATCTCACCATGGTGCGGCGCATATTTCGTGAATTCTTCCGGGATTATCAGAGTTTCCAAACTAGTGGCAGCCGCAAGAGGTGTTCCCAGCTTATTTCTTCGTCTTCTCACCATTTGTTTCAATGCTCCGAGAGTCGGAAGAGCTCCCTGTGCTGCTTGCAACAGAGATGTCGTACAATTGGTTAATGACTTGTGCAGTCATTTCCATGGTTTCCTCGGCTCGTCGCATCACTCTGGTGGCTACAACTGCTGCTTCCGCTCTAGCAGCCGACAACTTGTGACAGTGAGATCTAACCTTGCGTACAACGTTATCACCTACTGTATGAAGTCTAGCCTTGCATCTTCCCCTCTCCTCACAACGCCACACCTCCTTAGCATCTGTTGCTCTATCAAACACGTAAGAATATCCTTCAAAGACAGTTTTCCTCTTTCCGCGCTGACTTAGAGTGAACTGGACAACAGACATGTGAACCATATACCCAATTGACCAAAGCTACTACACTTTAAGGGTGGTCACTCACAACGTATTTTTGAAGCGCAATAACGGAACAATTAACGCAGTCCAATAATGATAACGCCTTTCTTGCGTGAATATTTATTTAACAATGACCGACTCTTAACAAAGCAGAGATTTATATATAGAAATCACTTCCGGGTTTGAATAGAGTCAACTGTTTGCAGCAACTGCCGTCGGCAATGTTCTTTATCATATTTCCATAAACTTACTCTCATGATGCGCATTGCTATTTATAGTTGTAGAGTGGTTTTTACTCAACGGATTTGACCAGTTCTGGATGTGACAGACATGACTACAATAAAATAACGAAGACATTAGCGTTGATGAGGAAGGGCGATTTGACCAGCCCCTCTCCCCCTCCCATTGGGCAACATTTTATGCAACTCACCTTAACAGCAGTTGTCAGATTACCGCGATAATGATCTTCAGGGTATTGTGGCGGAGGGTACACTTAATAACCATAAATACGGCCACTTTGAAATGCTTTGTGAAATGAGGTGGGTCGAGCAACATAATGCCCCTATAGCAGAGTAGTTACGAGTTGCAGTATGCCAAATGAGAAAACGTAAATCTTGAAGACTGTCCAGCCAATGCTCTTGATGCTCTCGCATTGTGCCCTGAAGATTATTACCCGAACGTGTCTGTACTACTACAGATTTTTACCACTCTCCCAATTCCCTGAGCCAGCGCAGAACGAAGTTTTTCTGCACTGCAATATCTAAAAAAACTTTCCAGACTGTCATGACAGAAGAACGACTGAACCGACTTGCACTAATGTACATTCATTCTGATTTTTCCATTAATATTGATAAGTTCAGTTAAATACACAAGTTCAGTTGCAAACGGAATCGAAACGTTTTGTTCGTGTGAAATGCAATTAAAATTATTAATTTTCAAGTTTTTCATATCACGTGATTGAGATTGCAGTTTTATTTAAATAAAAAAACAGCACTATTTTGCTCCTCATCAGACGGTCATGCATGATAATACATGTACAAAATCTTCTGGATACTATATTCTTCCCCCCCCCTCCATAAAATAGACGTATCAACGCCCCTGAATGAAGATATATATAATGTAGATATAGATAAAATAATGCAGTAGAAAGATGCTCAGCTGGTGAACCTACGATTTTAAGCTACGCGAAAGACACAGATAATCACGGCGAGTTGAACTAGACCCACTGAAATGGCCATTTTTGGAATTACATTTTGAGTAAACTAAATTGGATTTGCAAACGTTTTCTATTAAGCTAAAAATGCACAATTAGTGCACAAAATTCTTGGTTTACTTCATTTTCAATCAATTTAATTCTCTCAAATGTGTAATTTCTTTGTAAAAATGTGATTTCTACAAACTGCAATAAATGTATAAAACAAATATTAAATTTCTGAAGTATATGTGTATGAATATTAATATGAATACGTAGACATGTATATGAAATACTTTAAATTGTGAAAAAAAATGTAGATATTGGCAATTGTGGTACAAAGCAAACAATTATGGTAATCAAAAATTGTGTTCTACTAAATGGAATAAATTTACATAAATTTGTAATATAATTGTTGGAAATTCCGTTCTATTTTTGGATTCTTGAATACGTCTTGTTTACATCAACTGTTAGAAATTCCTTTCTAATTTTTAACTACTGGATGTCGTGTCAACAAGAGTTGTTTACTTCATTTCTATCTATCAGACTTGTCATTTGACTAGGAACACGCGTCGTTGATATGTGAGCTGGTGCCGCGATGCCGAATCAGTGACACCTATGACAGTTGACAGGAGGATAATAAAAATGGATTTACGACCAACAGAGACCGTGGTGTTGACTTTATAAATGAGCCTTATAAATGCGAGGAAAAAGAGAGAGGTAAATTATAATAATAATAATTATTATTTATTATTATTATTGAGCGAGTGGTGTGGTAGTTGTTAAGCAGCGTGCTGCTGAGTTACCACGAACAGTACAGTTGTGTATTACTATCTGAACTGTCGATTTGTTTGCAGTGCTGTCTATTCTCTATTGACTTCAGTTGTTGAAATAAAATTCCATATTCAGTATTTCGTTTTGCTGTAGTACGAAGATCATTAGCTTGCTTTAACGAGACCAACAACATTCAGTTTAAATCACCCGTTATATGGAGTATTGAGAAAGAAGTTGAAAATCAGATTAGAATAGAATTTACAATAATGATAATCACAGTTTTCAATAAATATTCTTTCTTTCCATGTTTTATCCAACCGTTCATTCCCTCCTTATCTATTGCATGGGCATTGCAAATTATCAGATCTGTAAAATTGAAAGTGATTGAAATCTGGTGAAGTTCCAATTCATGAAGCGCTGAAACTTCATGAATGGAACGTTTCTGTAGATGCTTCGAGTTTGATTGCAGGTGGCCAAAGTATAGAAAGTGTCCAAGAAGCAAAAGTCGCTTTAAACGAACCTGTTATTGAAAAAGAAAAGCATTCAGGCCACGAGAATGTACTTGATAGTAATACGTGGCTGCGGAGTTTCTTGCTGAATGAAGGAATCTACTATGCTTTTTCAGCAATGATTTTACTAATTGCTCCGCATATTATGTCTGGCTGGGCAGTATACGTAGTATACAAAGTGCTGTTTCTGATCAACACAAATTTATTGTCCAAGCAAGAAGGGCATTTTAACAAATAGACATATTCTGTCAATGTTACTCACTTTGAACTAATCACTGATTAGTTCAATGATCAATTATCATTTTTTGTATTTTGCTAAAAAATAACGTCTATTTAAAATGTAGTGCATTTTTTTTAACTTTATTATTTAATTACTTTGTTTAATTTTATGTTTTAAATTATTTAAAAATTGTCATCTGAATTGTTTTTGATTATATCATTGCTGTTTATTCATTTTCAATTTATTCATTAAAGTATTTTGTAAGAAAACGATGACCGCGTTGAATTTCAGTTTTCTTTGGATTTTCTATTTATTATCTGCACCAAATTAAATTCATATAATTACCATTGTTTAATAAATAAATTTACATATTTTTTCAAATAGTTTCATGAAAAACTAAAATTATAATATCGTATAATCAAAGTTTTGGATTTACATGTTGCTTGTAATAATATTTGCTATACATTCACACCTTTTATATGATTGCGTTATGACTCTCTGAAATTTATGACCATTTATATTGTACTCTTTTTGTGAATTTTGTGCAATGTGTTTACTAATGCTAAGACACATCATCTGCCTTGAGATGCATCATAGATGATAGAGGCTGGGCTCATTCGACTGCTTCCGTTCAAAGTATTGTAATTGTGCACATCGGTTAGATAGGTCTCGTAAGGCTTTGACTTTGTACCATTATGTTCAAATCAGGTGTTGTTTTGGGGTCTGAATTGTAATGCGCCGTCGGCGGTTCTATTTTCATAGAATCAGTTCAATATCCTCCGTAAGTAGTTGTATTTTTAGATACATTCAATATTGCTGCCATTGTACCACTCCCATCTTTATAAAGCGTTGTCAGTCTCAGTGGAGTTAGTATTTTGTTATTAGCCGTAGCTGCGCTTAAATTGAAGTATTCATAGCGCTGACATTACAAGTAGAAACGAGCGTCCATGAGAAATGTTAGTGAGCGCTAATGTACATTATACCGCCTATGTTCAATGCAAAAATAGCACATTTTAAGCTTGAGAAATTCACGTCAATATTGGCGTCAACATCTTGAGCAAACATCGAGTTAGCCATATAAAAGTATTTAAAGGTTGACATCGTTTTTCAAAATTTACACTATCTTTTCGAGAAAAAAGCATGAAAAATTAGAGAGTTGAATACAAAAATTAAAAGTAACTTAAAAACACGTGAAAACAATTTACAGAATGCTTCTGAACGATATATTTGACAAATATTAAATCATTGAACAGTTCTCGTTGAGCTGATTCTTTAATTTCACTGAATTTTACAGCAAAGCATGAAAATCTGATGCCAATTATATGCCGGACATTCGCAACTCTCCAGCTTCAAAATTAGCTGCAGCAGTTGACTGTTTATCAAGGAGTAGTCTAATTTCACCCGCGCCCACTTTCCCTACTCTGCCCACTTTGTGTTATTGGTTGTTAGCCAATATCTTATAGAGTATTTCATCAATAATTGTCGATTTACTAACGTTATTTTATCATCAATTCGGGTCTGATCTGTAATACCAACTCAGAAATCAATAAATAAACAAAATACAATAAGTCAACCGCTAATTACCGATCAAACGCTGTACAGCCTATCAGCAAAGAGTCATTCTGAAAAATGAGGTCGAATTTTATAGGAGTAATAAAAGTAAACGGTCATATTAATAAGAGTAAACGGTTTATTACAGCATCGTAGTTCATTATTCAGCCGCCGCATTCTTATCTTCAACAACCCGTTCATTGCTTGCCACGTTTATATTTCTTTATCATTGAATTAATTTACATATTAATCTCTGATGACGACTGTAGTGAAATTTGAATGCCATGCCTCTCCGTCAAATTATCACACACCAGTAATGGGGACTTTAAAATTCCTACCGCTCAACACTCTGTTTAATTTATTTCATACCCACGGATACTGATAAATGAAATATTTGCATCTCACAAAACTACCGAAAAATTAAACTTTTCAATAAAAATATCCTGTCATAAAAAATACAGTTTTCTCTTTATTTCTTCCTTTCAAATTAATTTGTGAAAAATATCTAAATTTTGAAAACATCTTGTAACTAAAATTTTTTTAATTATGTTTTAAACTTACATATCCACATTTACTGAAAACAATAACAGATACATTGGTACAATTCCCATAAAAAATGAACAAATACATTATTCACATTTCGCATTTCAATAATAAAGAAAATCATAATTAACATTTGATATAAATGCAACTTCGCATTGACGACAACAACGATAGATATGAAAAATTACGATAACAATAATCTAGCAACATTAAAAAAGTTCGCTTAAAACATTTACGTTTATTCACAAGTATGGTCACTCGTGCATTGCATCTTGAATTGGTGACTAAAATGACCACTTAGCATTTTCTCCAAGCATTCCGTCAGCTTACTGAAAGAAGAGGTTATCTTCGCAGTGGGCCGTTGCGTCATTGAGCTGCTTTTAGTAAGTAGATAATTCATTCATCGATTAAGGAAAATGCTGTTTCATTGTATTTTTTCAGAAATGGAAACTGTGAACCCATTACATGATTATCCCTATAAGTTTATTCAAATTTTTATGGTTGTTATTGTCTTAGCGACAATCGCAGTTGGGTAGTTAGCCTGTGCCTTTTTCAAAAAGAAGAAGCGCTCTAAAAGAAATGAGAAAATATCTCTCAATAAGGAAGCTTTGTATAAATTTTGCTTTCCTGAAACGCAGAGCTGTCCCAATGCCACGATGACATCAGCAGGTTTTGTGAACGAAATTGCAACTGATGCATCTTGCCTCTTCTGAAACTCAGTGAAAATTTTTATGCGATACCAATGGAATCAGTGAAACTACTGAAATGGATCATGCAACTGAAAATGAATCTTATATGGTCATTTTGGCGTGCATGTCATCTATTTCATTTGCTTTTGTCAAAAGTAATGAACAGATTTATGGACGTTAATCAGTAATTTACATAAGTGATTATCATCCGCTTTACCACTCATTTTAATCATGCTGCTTAAAGTTAGTGCGAAATATTTCGAAAAATTATGTTTGTTTTCTTCATTTGTTATTCACTGCATCTGTTAACTGTTTGGCAGTTTATTCTATGATTTCGATTTTATATCTTTATTAATATTTGAATTATGTAATAAAAGTTAAAGGTTTCTTTGCTGTACGCCAAATGTTTTAAATTATTTTATGAATAACATCAATATTAACAGCAATAATGATATTTTGAAAGCAACACTGCTGATAATAATATAAATTTTGGAAGTTGGAAAACTTAGAATTTTTACCGATTGCAGGAAATAATGAAACATTGCAAGCTTCAATGTGCAGTAAACTAGCACAGCAGTATTGCCATTTTGTAATCTGGTTAGTCTAATACTGCATCCAGTGATATTTTTGGATTTGTGCACACAGAACGTTAAAGTCTGTCGATTTTACAGTTTCGTTGCAATCTTGCTATTAATCTTTTATAATCTGCAACGTAACATGATGATCAGATATGAATCTGAAATGATTGTTGTTTGACAATGAGCAAGTTGACGCAAATCAAAGTGTCAATACTTCTAACATTATGTGGTAAAAATCACGCATTTTATAAAGCTCACCTGGAAATATCGAATCTACTGCATTTTCCGTATTACATGACCATTTGACAAACGACTATAAACTACGTCTTGATCATACGTGTAGAGCATAACAATTCTTTCTTAAAGTTAAATAACAATTAAAGGAAAGTAAATTGAGTGCCGGAACAGCAGTTAAATTTACAGAAATTGACACAAAATTGATTATTATAGTTGAATTATATTAACCGACCTCTAATATAATCACAGAATAACCTTTAGACCAATCGCATTAAAATGAAAATTGAGCATATCAAAGTATAAATTTAGTAATTAATTTCAAAAGTTCTGAAAACAAATGATAAAATCAGAATTTCAGAAACGCATCTAAGCCTATGTTATGTAACTTCATGTAGATATTTAGTAGGCTTTAAAAAGAAAGAAAATAAAACTGTTTAAGTTGCATTGTACTCTCAGGTCATTAATAAACTAGGATTAATTTGAAAAACTTGACCACAAAATATCTAAACCTTTTTCAAAATACAAAACTTATCACATCATTTAATTAATTAAAAGAAATTACATTGTAGTAGTACGCGTGCACATATAAAAAATTTTTTAATTGTATTGGATATGAAATAAATAATACTTTAAACATAAACAACAAAATAAAAATAATTACACATTTAATAATGAATGAATGAAATGAAATTCAGGTGAGTAGAAAAGTGAACATCACAGTTAAGAAAATAACTGACTAATGTTCAGAACGGTTTTCCTTTTGGTGATAGATGTTCTTTGATAGATGGAACGTCTGCCATTGTATCTCTAGCAGATTGGCCTTTAGCCATGTCTTCCATCGCTGGATCGACTCCATCTTCAGGCTCTGCAGATGCAGCCGGTGCTGGTGGTGGAGCAGCCGGTGCTGCTGGTGGAGGAACTGGAAATCCTGTCAGAATTGTGGGAGGTAGTCCTGCGGTATAATTAGGAACTGCCATTGGCATGAATGCCTGTGCCCCCATTTGCTGTGAATACGGCTGAACGGGTGGAAAGCCAGGATACATCGGTTGTACAGACTCAGGAGAAGTTGCTTGTCGATTTTCATCGTCGTCGCGCTTGCTACACCATCCGCAAAGTAACAACAATGCAATCGTTGCAGCGAAAGTAATTAACAGCATAAGAATTTGGACCTCTAAGACAGAGCTATCAGCAGGCGCATTCAAAAATGCCATCACTAACTAAGAAAAGCACAGTGACCGGACAGACCAATGTGAAGAAGCTGATAAAGCTGAATTAAAATGAACATTTTGCCCAATGATTGTAAATTTAAACAAAATTCACTTTAAATACCATCACCACATTAAATTACAATATTTTAAAGTCGGAAACTTTAAAATATACTGCATTCTCTTGAAGCAGTAAATTAACTGGTACTGAGAAAGTTAATAGTTAATAAAATAATACATGGCAGCAAAGTATGCAATTTCACTATGCGTTCATATAACCACCCGGTCGCGAATGAAGACAATGTTCATTGGACCGCANTCAGTGGTTCTCAAACTTTTCTGGGCTGCGACCCACTGTAGAAAACGGCAATTTTTTGCGACCCACCGACTTGCAATGCATATTTTAAAAGACAAGGGGGTTAAATAAAAAATATGAGTTTAATACTTTTAAATTTTTTAATGAATACACCTAATTATAATGTATAAGTTTATTAGTTAAGTGCATAATGAGGTGTACGCGAACAAATGGGCTTGTTTTCTGTTTTGATTGATGACTTCTTTGACGTCCACACTAATACGTGTTAGTTTTAGACGCAAGATGTTGGATAATTGTAGCGTATATCGAAATTTGCTTTTAATTCCAATATTGCTGAAAATCCAATTTCGCACATGTACAAAGTAGTAAAAGGAAGCAGCACTTTTAATGCTGCGGTGAAAACAGTTGGATATGTGTTTTAAACTGATAGTCAAAACTGTGTTAATCTTTCACGATCAAAACTCATTTTAAACGAATAAACTTCACACAAATCGATTAATTATTCATCCGCCTTTGTGGATATGCCAGTACCCACAACATCGGGGTGCTGTGAGAAACCAGACAGAAATAGTGATTCTCAGGTAATCGGTAACTGAATCAAAGTTTAATTGTTCATCCAACAATTTTCGATGAGTAAAACTTTTTTGATGAACATAAAGACCACCCCGCCTCTTACTTTAATGTTTTACGCGACCCACCCAAAATCTGCTCACGACCCACCGGTGGGTCGCGACCCACACTTTGAGAACCACTGACTTAAGTGATTATCATCCGCTTTACCACTCATTTTAATTATGCTGCTTAAAGTTAGTGCGAAATATTTCAAAAAATTATGTTTGTTTTCTTCATTTGTTATTCACTGCATCTGTTAGCTGTTTGGCAGTTTATTCTATGATTTCGATTTTATATCTTTATTAATATTTGAATTATGTAATAAAAATTAAAGGTTTCTTTGCTGTACGCCAAATGTTTTAAATTATTTTATGAATAACATCAATATTAACAGCAATAATGATATTTTGAAAGCAACACTGCTGATAATAATATAAATTTTGGAAGTTGGAAAACTTAGAATTTTTATGGATTGCAGGAAATAATAAAACATTGCAAGCTTCAATGTGCTGTAAGCTAGCACAGCAGTATTGCCATTTTGTAATCTGGTTAGTCTAATACTGCATCCAGTGATATTTTTGGATTTGTGCACACAGAACGTTAAAGTCTGTCGATTTTACAGTTTCGTTGCAATCTTGCTATTAATCTTTTATAATCTGCAACGTAACATGATGATCAGATATGAATCTGAAGTGATTGTTGTTTAACAACAAGCAAGTTGACGAAAATCAAAGTGTCAATACTTCTAACATTATGTGGNGTGGTGCACGTAAAATCAGTATAACCAAGCATTGTAGCAAATTGTTTAGCTTTAATTTTCAAAATTGGTCCACTGATTGGGGTTCCGATTTGACTTTGCCTTCGAAACCATTGCAACAATGCTTCATCAATGTCGGTTTTCTCACACAAGCGAAACCTTTTGGCAGATGTGACGCCATTTTCATGTGCATCTAGTAGAGCGCTTCGAATTTTCCAAACGGTGGAAACAGTCGACTGTGATAATCCAAGCTGCTCGCAAACTGAAGCATTTTTCTGACCATTGTTCAGTGCATTGACAACAGCAACCTTTTCTTTCACAGACAACGCCTTTCTATTCGACATGAGTGCGCTTGCGGTGTAATGGGAAGCAGAGTAATGTGACATAAGCACAACATGCAAGTGCTCTGCGCCGTCAATTACGTAGCACAGTTGTGTAACGTCATTTACTACTACTACAAGCTATGGACGCTCAAAGCTGTTACTGATTTTAATCGTTATATCCGAGTTTTAAGATCGCTATAAAAGATGTTTTTGATGTGTACGACATAGCCGAACCAACCAAAGATAAAATTTCTAAGGCAACAGCCGAGACATCGTTATAACCGAGTTCCACTGTAATAAAGTTAAAAAAATGCACTACATTTTAAATAGACGTTATTTTTTAGCAAAATACAAAAAATGATAATTGATCATTGAACTAATCAGTGATTAGTTCAAAGTGAGTAACATTGACAGAATATGTCTATTTGTTAAAATGCCCTTCTTGCTTGGACAATAAATTTGTGTTGATCAGAAACAGCACTTTGTATACTACGTATACTGCCCAGCCAGACATAATATGCGGAGCAATTAGTAAAATCATTGCTGAAAAAGCATAGTAGATTCCTTCATTCAGCAAGAAACTCCGCAGCCACGTATTACTATCAAGTACATTCTCGTGGCCTGAATGCTTTTCTTTTTCAATAACAGGTTCGTTTAAAGCGACTTTTGCTTCTTGGACACTTTCTATACTTTGGCCACCTGCAATCAAACTCGAAGCATCTACAGAAACGTTCCATTCATGAACTTTCAGCGCTTCATCAATTGGAACTTCACCAGATTCACGCTTGTCATCTTCAATTTTCGAACCTTTACCTCTGGGAACCAGCGGCGATTCTTGTTCTAAAGCCTCGTCTTCACTCGAAATTTCCGCTGTTGCGCATTGAACATCTTCTAATGCACTCTTTGCTTCTTCATTGGTTTTCGAAGCTTCACTATTAAACAAGAGGAACGAATCTTCATCAAAAACTTTCTCGTCGATCAGATTTTGCCACTGAGGAATTTGAAGCTGAAGAAACGTCGCGGCACTATCATCCGCCGACAAAATTCTTCATACCATGCACCGCCCGTCGGTAGTGATTCACCAGGTATCACTTCGCTCAGACGGATGTAAGTCAATCAGGCAAAGGAATTTTAACACGCTCAAACAGTGGTGCTTCACTCACGTGAACTGTATGCAGCTCATTCAGCGTCGATTCGATCATGGTTTTCCAGACTAGATAATTAGTCTGACTTTTATGAATACTTCCTTTGGACTTGTTTGCAACCAAAACGTTCTGCTCACACTACCTCTTCGGCAGACAGTTCCTCCACTTTTCATATATTTGGAGATGCCGTTGTGGTTCTTAAAAAGCAAAAACAAAACGTCATAATTCACGGTTACTGAGTCTGTAATTACCAACAGAAGTCATGCAATGCAATCATATATATATGGTGTGAACATATAGAAAATAATTTTACATGCAACATGTAAATCCAAAACTTTGATTATACGATATTATATTTTTAGTTTTTCATGAAAAAAATATTTCAAAAATGAAAATACCACTCTACTGCGTATGTATTCTACATAAAAATGACAATAAGACATTGTCTACATGCAAATTGTAGAATAAGTAGTTAGACAGAAGCATAATTATTTTCTGTACTAAAAGTTGAGTAGTAATGAGTTTTGTGGTGAATTTGTATTTCTGTCCAATGATGTGATCCAAAACATTAGCATATTTGATCATTAAGTTCTAAGAACAATTTTTCTGATTAGTTTCTCTTTTTATTCTAATCATGTAATATGTAATATCTGATCGGTAGGATGTATTTATCACGTCAAATATGCAATTACATTCTGCATGAAAATGAATGTAGTCATTGTTAGATACCAGATTTCTGATTATCAACACTTTTGCTGATAACAAGTAATATTCTTTAATGATTATTATATGCAATTCAGTAACTAATTTTTTTCATATGGTATTATTTTACATCGATTTTTAAAAACAAACTACACAAAATGTCCATGTCTAAATCATTAACACATAACCGAATGAACCGGAAAATTGCAGTATTAAATTGATTCACATGTCCCTGATGATTAAAATAAACTTTCATCTCTATTATATATTCTTGGTTTAGGTATATTTGCAATTGTAAATTTATTGTAAATTTTAGTTTACATTTTTCATGTTAAATGATTATCATTTTTTGCTTTTATATTATTTGTGGAACAATAAATACAGTGTCATAAAGTTGCGAGTTTAATTTTTCTAAGTTATTTTAGCATATTAATATAATTATTTTTATCCATCATTCAAAATTTAGTTTCATCAATAACTGCTACATTAAAGGTTTCTTGGAAAAAACATTAAATTATAATATCAAATGAAAATGAATAAAATAGACATTTATCTGATATTGGTATGAAGCTACAAGAACTGAAAATGTGCACATTGTTTTATGAAATAACTGTTTTACAAAAATAAACTCTCACTGTAAATATTAAGATAATTAAAGAACATTTTACGCAATTTTATTCAGAATCTGTTTCATTCCATCGTATAAGAATGTTAGATAAGTTAAAAATGAATAAATCAACCGTTTCATTAATACTATAATTAGATTTGAAATAATGATTTTGAAAAGATTAAAATATATCAATAAATAAAAGAAAAGTGATTTCTGAAAACTTCAAAATATAGCACATAACGGTGTGCACTTTCAATAGATACACTGATTCAATATATATCTGATTGATAAAAAGAAACTTCTTCTTAACTTAGAGGTAAAATTTCTCAAATTATAAACATTATATTACTTAGTTACGTTACTGAATTTCAAACGCATTCATAATTCTGCTACATTTTTAATCAAAATGCAACTTACCAAAATAAATGTCGAATCAACGATGTTTGTTGGCTCTTCTTCTTGACCAAACTAACTCTTCAGAATCGTATCTCCAACGTTGGCTCATTTTCTGCTGTTGGTGCTTTATTCAACTACTTGAATTTCTTTCAAACAGCGAAATTGACATTTTTTGATTTTCATGCACATTCTTGTAAACAAGTGCTATGTCTGTCTTGCAGACTTCTATAGCACAAGTCTTGTTGTAATTTCCACGTCAGCACTAACACTTCTCATATATACACTACCTCCATAGGTGACCTTGGAAGTATCGCTGATAGCCAGTAGTTCGAGTATATGATTTTACTTCCTTGCTTCTGCATAACGAGGTACTTGTATTTCTTTCAATAAAGCTGCTTCTGTTTTTCATTTCCATCTTCTTGGGGTGGAGGAGGTTTATCCAAATCAATCCCCTCTTGTCAGTCATTGTAATAATGTTTTCACGTACATAATAAACAGTGACAAATCTACGTAAGGCAATCAGCATAGTAGCAACGATATTTGCTTGTTATCGGTAACGGAACCACAAATCGTGTTGTTTTACCAAAGCCAATCTTCTTTCATCTTGATCTCAACTTTGTCCTTCCTAATGAACTTGGCATTGTTCATGTGGATGCGCTCTTGAATTCTTGCTTGTTTGTGTAAGAATTTGAGAAAGTCTCCACTCGACTCTTCTCATCCTTCTCCTCCAGTACCTTGTCTTCCCATTGACTTAGTATCGTTTCAGGAAGGAGCCGTTTACTGATGGTCAGAATAAAATCAGATGCATATTCGTTTTCTGAGGCACGTCTACCCAGCTTCTCCAGCGATCTGACATGTCTTAGAAGTTCACCGTACAAGTCACACAATTTCCGTTTTTCATTTGGTCTCACATCCAGCAGAGCTTGTATGTGATGTTCAATCACCAAACTAACTCTTCAGAATCGTATCTCCAACGCCCGCATCACAATTGGGTAATTCTCAGAAGTGACAGCACACCTTTTCATGGCCTTTAACACCTTTCACCTTCTAATATGGATGGCAGGTATATGAATTTCGACAATTCTTCAAGTTCGATGATGCCATGAATTCCTGCTTTGAAATGTTCCCAACAAAAGAGAAACTCTAACACATTTCCACTAAATTTCGCAAGGTTCCGTGTAGAAAGCTTGGCCGTTGTTAAACGTCGAATACCTCATTTCTACAGGCTCTGTTTAAGTCTTCAAATACTCTTCCGCTCTAGCGCAAGTTGTTCGTACTTCAAGTTCAACATTCATCTACTTCTGATGTCATCTTTCGTTCTTCAGCGTCAGCAGTAGTGACTTCCATCGCACCGTGCGCATTCTGGCAATGTTCCAAGTATTTAGACAATGCGTCTATCGTTCTTGAAATCTCTGCATGTGGTCTAGCTTCACGTACAAACGTGTAGAGATCTCGGCATAAACGAACCGTTCGGCCTTTCAAAACTTTACGTCGATGTTTCAATATTTCGAGATCCATAGTCGTCGTCGTCGTCGATTAACTGTGTCAACCAATTGCTAACAAATCAAAATACCACGATCCGGCTCGGAGGACCAAACATGTTATCAATTTGACATTGATAATCTTTGATTTTCAAGTTAGCAGTAACTGCAATTCTTTTAGCAAAAGATTCTATTCTGCTTTCGGCAGAATAACTAGATAGCGTCGATCAGTAACAGATCCACGATAAGCCCATTTAATTAAGCTTAGGTTACATCGGTCAATGTCAAAGTAAACAGGTAGCTGTTCTCGAGTTTGACGATCAAACAAACTAATACGGTGGATCCCCTTATTGGTCACAAGTAATACAATGCAAAATTGAAACGTGCTCGCCAAATAAAGTCAATCTACTGCCTGCACACACACTTCTGTACGTATAAATATTCTACAGTACACATTTATTGAAAGTCAAGTTTGTACTGTCGGTAGCAGAAGCATTTTTATCTTGTTGCTGTCTGCAATATAACAGTTAATTGATTATTACGCAATGCAGCAGAACTTAATGTAAACTTTAATTTTTACCTTAATTTTGAATTTGAAAATTATTTTTCATATTTATAATTGATGTTAAATGTTTAAAGTGATTTGCTTTATTGTAACCATTTGAAAGATGCGTGGTGGAATGAATATTTTTTTGACATTGAAAAAAATTATTTCATTTGCTTTTGATATATTTACGGTAATTTCATTTTTTAAATGATTCATCGCTTTTTCATAGAATGTTGGAAGTCCTTAATGTATTAAAAGTGGTTATGAAAAACGCATGGCTATATTTGTGATATGTTTTACATTTATTTTAATTAAAAGCCATTTTTAATTCACTTCATAAATAAGAAGTTTTTTTGCATTACTTTCTTTGGGCATTTAATTGTTAGATTTTATTGCTTGAATATCACAAATTGCATACAGTATACGATTGGTTAATTGTAATATAGTGGTGCTGCAGTTGTGAACGTTGCAGTAAACTGCAAGTGATATTTGTTTCTTATTTTTTTGATTTATAATTATTGCAAAGCAGATTGTTTTGAGAGCTTTTATATTTAACTATTGAAACACATCTTCTCGCTTGATGTGCCTATTTGTGATCATTTTTCATGTTTGTTGTTTTTATTGATCATTTTCTATTGCTTGCTCTAAATAGCTGTCGGTAATATCAATCTTCGACCGGCAAGTAAATACGCTCTTTTGGCAGTCACTGTTTGCTAAGGCGATTTGTCGCCTTTTGTTCACATTCAACATTGATGAAATTTACTGAAATGAATATTTGATGAAATTTAATTACAATTAATTATTTAATGAAACTGAGCAAAATGGTACAAATCAAAGAAAAGCACAAAATAAGGGTTAGTTGTTCTTCTTTTTATGCTTCTTGGGTGAAGCGGTGAGTTTAGGAGCAGTTATCAAATTGAAAGTAGCTTGCTTTTGTATTTAAGTGAAATTGTTTGCCAAAAGTTTATATTTTTGAACAACTGCTGGTACCAGGATGGGACAATCTTAAAAGTCCCATTTCCGCACCAACAGTTACTCAGAGCCAGTAGCCTCACACCAGCCTCGATGGCAAAAATCAGTATATCATTGGTCGGTATCATTGGTGCGCACCTGATTTTGGTGTTGTCTGCTCGGCAGTGAGCCGCAGATCCTGCCGCCTGGCCGGAAATCGGGGGTATCTCTTGGCCCGGCTGTAGTACATGGTATTTCGGGCCTGATCCCACGATGAGAAATAAGCGGCAATATCTAAGCTGGTGGAGGCATTGCTTGCCAGCTCATCATAAATTTCCGCTACCGGCCACGGATCCCGTGCAGCCAGCCTTTTCAATTCATTCAGCTGCTGCCGATGGTAGAATGCATAGGCATCTACTCAGCAGCCCTCTGCATGATCACAGGTTCGTATTACTTTGTTGGCATCCAGATTAGTGTACAGTTTGCCAGGGAAACCTCTCATTCCCTAAATTCGAAACGAAATTGCAAGCTCATGATATTACACAAAAATAACAACCTGCTATATTAAAACAATTCTGTTTACTGATGCGCATATCCAACATTTGTCATTGCGATTCGTCCGCTTAAGGGGAAAACACCTTCCTCTGTACACCAATTTTTGTTGGTTCCTTTTAGTACATGTGAACTGAATTTCATCACTCTCCATTAGCATCAACTCTCAAATACGAAGCACCGAACAAGACAGAAAACTAGGGAAAATGAATTTTATCGATTTGAATTCCATTTTAAATAACCCTTTTGCAAAAGGAAGTTAACGCTAAACGCAGCAGTAAGGAAAACTAGAATTAGCAGTCTTGAATTTTCTTAGCTTTTGCACTATTCCGGTTTATTTGTCTAGCTCAGTCAGTTATGTCTAGCTTTATGCCCAATAGGAATTTGCTTCCTGATTCTGATGTATATCTCGTTTCTTCTAGTATTACTAATACTGGTATTGACATCTATGAAAAATACAGTCCATTTTCAGTTCAGAATTTCAGCACCCAAAAAATTTCAGATTCACGACCATATCTGATATTTGATTCATCAGTTTCTTGTGATGAGTCATTACAACAGTCAAGCAAATACTGTTCAACAGAATGTGCACTAACAGTTGTTTCGCTCATCAGCTAATAACTCTTTAACGCAAAACATTGAACTCAAACGCAAGACAAAACGGAAATAAAATTGAGAATTTTGAACTCCATTTTAAATAACCCTTTTGCAACATTTAGTTTTGATTTCTTATTTTATCTACAATTGAAGATCATCTTGTGATATTCAGTATGTCGACAACGCCTTCTGTTGAGGTTGACAGAAGAAAATTAATCATACAAAAATGGCGCACAAATGCTAACATCAACGAACAGGATGTCCATTGCAGAATAAATTTCAAGCAGCTTTTCTGCTTGGTGCTGTCCATTGCTTTCTTTCCGCTTTCAAAGGCTTTACTTTTATCCATCCGCGTTCATAAATACTGTTCAAAAGAATGTCAAGCAACAGTTGTTTCGTTCATCATATAAATTTCGTTTTAGCTAGCAATTATATGAGATTTATGCATAAGATGTTTTTCCGTTTGTCAGAAATTTTTCTGAAGAGCAGCTAAGGGCTATTCAAGCACAACGGGAAAATCTACAATTGATATGTTGTCCACAGCTGCAGTTTTCAGCTAAAACTAGAAGTGGTGATTGCTGAATGTTAGCATCGACATATTTTCTGCTCTCTGAAAATATTTCAAGTTTGGATGAGAATTTTATCATTATTCTCTTCAATATTTCTTTTGCCCCGTTCAAAAGAGTTATTGTTTTTCTTCTTATGCTTTATTTAAATAAAAAATAAAATTGCAATTTTGTTTAAAATAAACATCTGTGGTTATGCACTTTGTGTAAATTGCATTAAATTTCTTTCAATATCTAAGGTAAACTGACTACAGGGTTGACTAAACATTCAACTTGCAATTGTTGCTTATGATGATAACCAAATGTTCAACATTCCTGATCAAAAAATATCTGTTGCATTTCGAAATCATTTTACCAAACAAAACGGAAAGCAAATTATCTTTCATCTCAAGTTCACTCCATCACGGCTGTGTCCGTTATCTTACTCTAGCACCGCATATGTTCTGCCAAAATATGATCATTGCTAATTATCCTGGTCGGCAGGCAGGAGCATAAATTGGTCTTTCATGTGCTGCCAAAACTTTCATTCCCATTGTTCAGAGTTAACAATAATAACGCGCAATATTAAAGGGTTCACTGCCTGGGTCAAACAGTGAGTTGTTCATTTGAGAAAGCGTCTGTCTGCAGCATTGTAAAAATTGCAGATCACCAATGTCATTGCTTGAATTTCTGTGGCATCATAGTGCTCAGAAATACTGAAATGCCATCTTCTTCAAACTAGCGTGAAATTCTATGAAGTATTTGGTGCAGTATGCACTGACTTCACATTATATAGATGATCTGTAAAAAATTTCTCAGATGTAACGTGGTTAATGCACAGATTGAACTGAAAATGCTTTTGCCCAGCTTAGGCGAAATTTAACTGCAGCACATGTGTGCTGGTCTAGTAGAATTTCAGAAAATCCTTCCTGCTGAATGTTGACTTGACTCATGATAATTACTGCACAACTTTCTTCATTGGCAAGCTAGTTAGCAAGGTTAGCTTTGTTGCTATCTTAAAAACTCATTACGTGCCAAATTATGAAAACAGTAAATGACCCAGATAAACATGTTTATTTAACATCTCTTTGTTCAGTTATCTCTTTTTTTGGCTGTTCATTACACATTGAGATATACTGGCAAACGGATGAAAAACTGGGGATGTTCCAAAGTATATGCTTTGAAAATACTGAACATGTACGTTGTTATTAAGAGTTATTTTGTTTTA
>JYDP01000268.1:0-15676 GCA_001447665.1 Trichinella zimbabwensis
AACAGATACACCATGCTGATGTTGTACCGCATCGTTGACGTGTGCATCAACAACGCATTCTTACTGATGAGGCACCAACAAAGTTATCATAAGACAAAGAAGCGTTTCATGAAAGAGCTTTCAGCTCAGCTTGCCAAGCAAAACATTGAAATGAGGTATCAAAATCAAACAAAATTTACAAACATGTAAATTTGTTTGAAAAATTCACCACCTTCACCTGAAATGAAAATGAAAATTTTAATACAATAAAGTACGTGGCAGAAAGTATTCAACGGTCAACTTTGAACTTTACTTTGACATATCTGCTCGATTTCCATGTTTTCACTTTCTCCTCCACTTCCGGGTAGATTTTCCTGGTCCCGTTGAACCTCACTACGATTTCGCTTATCTGGAGTAGCCATATCTGAAAATGCAATTTCAAACGATGTGGGAGAACAGCTCAAAAAAAAGAAAAAAATTAATAAACGTCGAATTGATCTCGTTTGCAAAAGGAAACTTGTTTCAACTCGCGGGGAACAATTGGGGAGGTCGCTTGCAAATTTACGACAAAGTTAGCTTTGTCAATTTCAATACTGACTGCAACGGCGTGTTTATAAATTGTTCGGCTAGGCGAATGCTCGATCCAATAGCAGTGAAATGCTGTTCATCAATATAAATGAACAAATAAATATATATATGTATACATAGATGTAAACATGTAACGGTTTATGTTTCTTCTCTGTTACGACTATTAGCAGGCCAACTATACGACCGACGACAAATAGCCCAACTGAAGGCTTGAATAAATTGATTGAATTCAAAACCAGTCAACGTTTCCATAGCAACCATTCCAGACAAAATTTTAAAGTCAAACAAAGCCAGACGAAAACAACGACGCTTAAAATTGAAAACAAATTTGACAACAACACAATTCAGAGCAATTTCTTCTGGCAATTAGCCCTGCAGTCAGGTTGAACGTAAGCAACTGTTCTCGGCTTTGTCGTATGCAATTTTCAATTTAACAACAACACTACATATGTGTATATATTTTTTTTTTGAATTGACCAGTGGTAAAAAATTCCAGACAGTGTTTAGCATAACCAGACGGACTGGTTTTGCTTTTCCAGAGAATAATAATAAGCTACTGACTGCACTGGGCTTGGCCTTAACCGTCGCTAGCATGCAGCTAAAGCAATCTTGTTTACTCGCTTTCACAATTGCACAAGGAAGAAAAATAGGATATTCAGTCTTTTGCACAGCAACTGCTCGTAGCAACATCTACCCTAGCAACGGAGAAAGCAGCAAACCAAGCAAAAACAGCCACTGTTATAATTCCAATCTAGACGTTGCTATTGTTAGCCCGTTGAAGACTATATTTTTCTTATTCTTCTTCCAAGCAATGCATATCAAACGATCAAACGCATATTATCGCCGCGGCTATCTTGTTGCAAAATCAGTTCAATTTCTGACGAACAAATGGCAAAGATTGCAATACTGTGCTTTTATATTCATAGCCAAAACAATTTTTTTCGCTGCTAAAAAATGAAAAATAACCGAGCTCAACTTAGCCCACGCAGTGCAATAATTCATTGCATATTGTTGAACTGCCATGTGTTGTTTGTTCTCACTGTTGAATAATAAGAAAAGCGCTGTTGCAACCATGAGTCTAAAAAAATTGAAAATTTAAAGTTACAACAAATATATCAAACATTGCATGTGTGACTTGTTGAAAATCAATTAGCAAGTTACTAACTATAGCTGATGCAATCCTGAACTGGAACATCAGCCTAAGAACAAGCGATTGGAAGAAGAAATTGAAATTTCAAAAATAAAATTAAAACTCAAACCATATATATGTTACGCCTAATGTTGAAAATTGCCTATTATTGATAATAGACAATAAGCATTTGCCTAATATTGAAGCAACTGTTCACGAGCCACGCTGTATGTTGAAATGTATTTATTAATGATATTTGTATTTATTGTCAGAAACAAATGTATCGCGCGAGGTTTACACATATTTACATGGCTTCCCAGGGTGACAACGAGAATTGCATAATAGTCTTTTTCTGCTGAAACTGCATGGACCAGATGAGCAGCCGGATAGTCACATGCACTTCACATATCCTTGGCCGCCCGTAGCTTTAGTTACTGCAGTTCTAAGAGGAATGTTAGCGTCAGGTACTTCATCAATTGATAGTAAATTTTCCGATATCACTTGTAAATTCGCAGCTGTAATCTTGGATGCCAATTTTCCTTCTCTGCAGCCAACAATGTACAGTCCTTCACATTCCGTCATGACGACTACTAGGAAGTTTTTGGGATCCGCAGGTCCACGATCCACATCTGGCACTCTGAGTGTACAGTTCTGCCCTATATGAAGCGGTATTAACATTTTCGTAGATTTTCGTGTCATTTTTTGCTACAGCTCTAGTCTGCTCTGCAGCTGCTTCTTTTCGTGCTTTTATAAAAGCTTGAGGCAAATATTTTAGAATATTGCTTTCATTTTCTTCATACGTTTTTCCATCTTTGTTCAAGCTTTCTTCATCATTTGCTTCTTCCTCCGATGCTATAAATCTTTCAATTTATTCTTCTGTTTGGCTGCATCAACTAGTGATTTCGGTAGAACGTAGGACTCCATTCCAATTAGTGGCTCCTCGCTAAATGTGACCTTGGATGGACTTTGACCAGTTGTTTCGTGAACGCTAACATTAATTTGCCATTGAACAAATTTCAGTCCCATTGACCATCTTTTGCATTCATTTTCTCGCATCCATATTGCAAGTTTGTCTTGTACAACGCCGTTTAGGCGCTCAACCGCACCTTGGCTCTGAGGGTGCCTGGGTCTACCCGTGACAACCTTCAGCTCTGGCCAACATGTTTTGAGTTCCGCAATTATGACATTTGAAAATTCCCGACCGTTGTCAGATTGCAGAATGCTGGGAGCGCCGAACGTTAAAAAGATTTCGAGCAGCTTCGATGCCACTTCTTCTGCCCGTTTCAACTTTAGCGGACTCAAAATGCAGAAATTCAAATCAAATAAGTCATGATATATTTAAAATCACCATCAGGCATGGTTTGAAAATATATCAAGTCCATTTGGGCTCGTGACATCACATTTATATCAACCAGTTGTTTAACAGCTAGGCTTTTTGGAAGCTTTCTCGCTCGCTTCTTATGGCATTCTTCACAAAACGTGAGAAACAAATGGCACGCTTCCTGTGTGACGTTGGTCCATTTATTCTGTGCTTCTCGAAATGTTTTTTCTCCACCATGAGCAATCTTTTGATGAGCAGCATTGATAACATCGAACATTTCTTCAGTTGAGGCGATGCATCTTATTTCATCATACTTGCTTAATCGGATTAGTTTATATTAAAACTCCATACTGATTTTTTAAATTATAATCACGGACAGATTTTGGACCATCTGATTGGATTCACAAAATGTCAGTAATTATTTGATCTTGTTGTGAAGTCGGAAAAATCGCTGCATTTTGTCCTTCTTCCTTGGTTATATAGCACGGAGCGTTTTTTCATACACAGCCTTTCTATACATCAGAACATTAACAAATTGGGAAGTGGTTGCCTGTTCCTTTCTGATTATATATAAAAACCTGCTCCCACGGTTTGTAACTTAACTTGTTGCTTGTTCAAATTTGTTATCTAGATTTGATGTAAACTTTTGGGTGTGATGTCAGAAAAGTGAATAATCTGTCTGCAAAATCTGGAATGTGGTGCCAACAGGTTTAATTTATCCACAAATGGCTCCAATACTTACGTTATAGACTGCGATGTCGAATGTTCATTGAAATAAAAAAATTTTAATCGTGTCCTTCGACAACGCTAATTTACCATGTCTTGATTTTTCTCATTTACTGTAAATTGTCACTTTCAATCTTTCTCGTCCAGGAGTTGAAATTTGCTGTGTCACTCTTAAGGTGGCAAAACTCTTATTCACTACTGATCCATTTTTTAAGATTTTGTAGCAAATCAATTTCAGCATCAGGTATATCATTGTGATATATTAATGGAATTGCAATTCTTATGGTCCTCGCTGTATATCATTTATATAACATTGATAAAATTATAAATCAAATCTAACGCATCTATGCATTTTTTATATTTAAATATTTACTCTTATTTTATGAAAGAGAGATTTATATAACTTTAAATATCATAGAGTTAAATTCACCAATTGTATCAATTTTACTTTCCTTAATTGTCAAACAGATAAACAAATGTCTTTTCTGAATTTCTGCAGGTGGAAATATGCATCCTCTTAGCGCTTTTGGGAATTCTGGTTCCGTGTAAACAATGCATCTAGCTGCTTCTTGGTTTCTTGGATCCATCTTTAATACACCTAAACATGTTGATTATTATGCGACTGACCAATTTTTGTTTTAAGCCTTGTTCTAGTTACCTTTAATGTTTGATTTTATTTTTTACTTGTGGAATATCTGGATGGTTCATTGTTGTATGCAAAAGATTTATTTGATGCATCTGTAGCAAAAACATGTTCAGCATTTACAGTGCTGCTATAGCAATTGAATTTTGTAGCATTTCAATAGATTTCATATAAATATTGAAACCCTCTGTAATAGTATATGTGTTATCATTTCATAATGTGCCATCACTGAAATTTGCCTTCGCTCACCAAAGCAAAGCAAGCAGATTCTTTTCTTAAACAATATCTTTACGTTATGATAAGATAGGAACTGATTTTTTAACGAAGTTACAATTAAAATAATAAATGAAATTTAGGTATATTTAAAGATATGTGAAGCAACACAAAATCAGCTTAAATTCGATAATTTACATATGTTTGCATGTTCAGGATTTTTCAGACTAATAAGCAAATTTATTATGAATTCCATAACAAACTGCTGCATGTGAAAATTATATTTTTGTCGAAAAATTATTCAATGAATATCCAAAATCATTTTCTGCTAAACAAAAATAGTCACAATTATTTGAACTGCTTCGGAAAATAATGGATATGAATACATGATACAATTATAATGATATAATTACAAATGTTTAATGTGCTCTGGCATAGCTCTCGTTGTCATTCATCATTGCGTTGAAAAAATTTATTTTATAAACTTGACTGCCCCACCAATGTATTTCATTATTTATCAATAAAATACATTTAAATGAAATTTTGAAAGTAATCTGTTTGCTGTCAGAAGAAGTCGCTACGTATATTCTACATCATCGTTCAGAATGAACAGAAAATTAAAAAATGACAATCACTAATCAATCTGCTGGCACAGTACCACCTAAATTATAACATTTGATGTAGCTAGAGAATATCTGGGAAAATAGAACCATAAAAGAAAAATCCATCTAATGTGCATTATAAAGCATTCTGCATTAACAAGCATCTTGAAATTCGTTAACGTTTGTTACCCTATTAAATCATTAAGCAGCTTCTTTTGTTGTTGTAAATTCTCAAAGAGTTATTCTTCAATCAAATAAACATAGTTTGTAAACTTGAGAAATAAATATTTACCCGTTGCACCGTAAATAAATATTTTCTTTTGACATATACTAATTTCAAAAACTTCATCGCTTAAATGTTTTTATTTAAAATGACTTGAATTTTCATTTTTCATTATTTTATAGATGGAATGGCATTTGAACAATAAAAGTAGTGAGAAGCAATATGCCAAGTAAGATGTGATCAAAATTGATTGCTTGAAATATTGAAGTATTTTGGGGAAAGAAATTTATTTGCCGAAAAAATTATATCAAATTTTTTGTATACTGAAGACAGAGAATGCTGAAAAAAACATGCATATGGTTAATATCAGTTTTATTTTGCAAAATGAACGCTTTGCTATATGAACTACTTACTCAAATATTATCAAATTGTTTTGAATAATAAGAATATGATTTCATTTGTTGAAAAAATGCGTAACAACACATAGAAGCATGTTTCTATGAAATGAAAATTCATAGAAAATTAAATAACGTATATATTTTCTTTTTAGAAAATTTACAATTATTCAAACGCAAAATTGACAGATATAATATTAGTAATGTTCAATGCATGCGCAAAATGATCTGTGCAATCTTTGCTAAAGCATTCTAATCAGGGTAGAATTGGTCATTACAGAAACGTTGCTTTGAGCATTGTGAATAAGTTTGCAATTTAATAAACCATATGGAAAAGCAAGAAATTAAAATGTGGTCCTTGTTGAATTGTTCATGTTGAAATACATTTTGTTAAATCTCACGTACATATAGTAAATCTTATTTCAGTTTTATTGAATTAGCGTTTTCAGACATGAAATGAGTTCTGTCATCAACCTTGTGGCTTCATGCGCAATTTTCTACATTTTGACCAATTAGATTGAAATGACCAAAGATGGTAGCATCATCGATGCAAACGGCCATTGCTGGCTCTTTTGTTTGGCTTTTCTAAAAAAACATATTGTTCTACAATTGCTTTTCAATTATTACAAATTTACATGGTAAGGTTTGTCTATAGCACAAAATTTGTTTCCTGGTTCACTGATTAACCATTGAGAAACATCACTATCAAGAGAACTTGCATGACCATTGACAGCAATGGGACTTGTTACTAATTTTATATTTCTGCCCAAAATCCGACAATCACTTTTTAATGTTTTATCTCTTGTTGTCCAAACTTTGATGCTTGTCTTTAATTTCTTCACAAGTACTCTTCGGTAAATCTCTGTAATTAGTTTCTTTGAAATTTATTTAAAATTCAGAGCAAGTTACAATAAAAAAACGCTTGATTTTATAAGTTCAAATACTTATGTCGAGACTATTTTGAGAAAGCACGCCTTACAATAGCGAAAATGTATTCTGTTCACTACGTTGATTGTATTAGCGCTTTTCAAAATCATTTTATATTTCTGTAAAGAAATTTATGTAAATTTTATTCATTGTGTAATGTGTTTCTCTGCATCAAATTATTATTATGACTAAAATTTTAACACACTTTTCTCTGTTTGCTGCATATTCTATTGCTGAAAAATAAAAAATGAATAATAATGAAAGCAGATTTATTTTAGCAGTGAAAAATTTTGCAAGTTGTTTGATCTAAAAATTTAGCAGTAACATATGTGACTTACCATATCTTGATTTTTCACCTTTGCTGTAAATTGTCACTTTCAAACCTCCAACAGCTGCAGTAGTAGTGTCCTGTGTCACTGTTAACGGTGGTGTTAATCTTGATTCACCATTAACCAATTTTTTCAGATTTGGTCGAGAATCCATCTGAGCATCTGGTATATCATTGTAGTATATTAATGGAGTTGCAATTCTCAGTGTCATAGCTAAAAATTATTTTCATGGCACTTCATAAATCCTTTGATAATAAGCATTTGATAAATATCTGTTATCTTCAGAAAATTAAGACAGTCTCATAGTGTTTGCATGTTTTAATATTAAGTAATTTATCATATTCCAACATCTACCAATTGTGTCAATTTGGTCTTCTTTAATTGTTAAACAGATCAGTAGATGGCCTTTCTGAACTTCCGCAGGAGGAAATAAGTATCCTGTTCGTGCTTTTGGAAATCCTGGTACTGTATGAACAATCCACGCTGCAGCATCAGTGCCAGTTATATCCATCATTAATACACCTAAATGTTACATGTGCTATATAGAACGTTGCTTTATGACAAAGTTACACTTCTTGTTACCTTTACTGTTTGATTTCGTCTTAACTTTTGGAACATCTGGCGGAAGATTGTTGTATGAAATGAATTTGTTATTTACATCCGCCGCAATGACATGTTCCAGTGCTTTAGCAAATGAATGGCCATTAGGTGCAGTAACTGCAGCTGGGTTAGCTGCCCATCTTGCAGCACCAGCGCCAGCAGTTAATAATTTTCCTTGAGCTTGAGCAGGGGCTTTATACAAAATGGCCCTGAAAGTATTTCCAGGGAATATATCTTATTATTGTGCTAAGTGTGCAATCATAAAATATTTTCATATACTAATAAAATTGTTTGAAGCAAATTTCATAACTATTGTGCTTGAGTTGTAAAAAGGTATTCTAATAGCCTATTCTCAAAACGTCGACATGTCTAAATTCATCAAATGCATTTGCTACAAACATAATTGAGAGCCACGTCATACCAATCTACTGCATTGGTTCCGTCAGAATTTCGACACGTTGATGTTGCTAACAAGCGATTGCATAAACATGCCCATAAGAATAAAATGCATCTAAGGTTCGTGATGAAATATTTTTTGTCAAGCGACATCTTGACATTCAATGATTCAGATCAACTGTTTGGAGATTAATCAGCAGGTTTACTCGAAATTAGGATTCAGTCAAACAAATAAACTCCGTAATTCTGATAAATATATAACGTTTTGTTTAATTTATAGCAAGTGAATATATTTACTTAATATTCAGAGGATTTAATTTTTTGTGCTAATATCAGCGTTGTCATAAGTATTTCTAATAAAATTTATTTTTTTATGCTTATGATAGATAAATGTTTTGACATTTGGATTTTTTGATTTTCGTCAGTTTGATTGAATTTGAAATGAAATTACTTTCATTAAATTAAATATTTATATTTTATTTTGCTCATTAATGGGACTGATAACTGAAAACATATAGTGAAATGCAATTTGTTATTGTAAACTGTAAAAATTGTAAAAAAAAGCAAATAAATTTATATTTCAGATATAAACCGGGAGGCAAAAGCATTAAGAAGAAACATTAATTTAAATTATATCCAGCAGATCAATAATTACAAATAGATAAAGCTACTTCATTAAGGCAAGAAGAAAAGTTAGCATCACATAACATTGATGTTGTCTTGTTCATAAAAATTCCAGGTATACGCCAGCTTCATTTTTATCTGTCTTCTTCTTATCTTTTATCTGTTCTTCTGTATCCTTTCTGATTGCTTGCCATTGGTCATAGAATAAACTGTCTCATTTTCTCCTTCCGTTCTACTGCTTTTTATGGCTTATTAATTAATCAGAATTATTTACATTTGCTATGAACTTCTTATCGATATTTTTTCTTTAATTAACTTTTAAAATAAGAGTTTTAATATAGTTGTAGAAGACTCGCAGGGGAATCTTACTACATTCGATTGTTCACAATTAGGTTCTGCCGATAACCGTCTTTCTTCGCGCTAAATTCGAACCTAACGAATCTCGCGTTTCAATAATAATCGACAATATATATATATATATACAATTTATTTGAATATATACAAACAAATGATGGGTAAATATGAGCGAACTACCACAGGGTTTTTCTCTACTACTATACGAATCCGCAGCTAACGCTCTCTCTGTTGATAACAACTCTTAGCTGGAATTTAGGTCAAGGTCAAACTTCTAACAATACCAGATGTCGCTGCGCAGGTTTTTACAATAGTAATAAAACATTTTTATTAGTATTGTCAAAAAGCATTAAGCAACTGTCAAGAATAATAGAGCATCAATTTAAAGACATTTCATTTTTTGATATTTATCTTTTAAAGTAATTTCGAGCAGACTTGCATTAACTCTAAAATCATTTATAAATTACAGGTAAAACTGACATGATGCCCGGCATTACTTGAATTAGTTCAACAGAACTTTGCTTTTCTGTTCAGCTCAATTAAAATGAAATGATTAATTCAAATATACACAACCACTTGATAAGTGTATTTATGATAAATTAATTATATTGAAATTGTTTCTATTAGTTGTGAATTTCATTGATGTAGTAATGTGGCTGTAACATAATAACTTTGTGGTAAATGGAACGATTGATAAAAGCAACATTTGCCATTGAGTTCAACAATTCCAGAAAATATTGTTAAACTGAAATTTTATTTATGAAATTTTGATTGACTTTCAGATATAAATCCTTTCTAAACAACAATAAACGCTCCGTGAAGCCACGCTGAATACATATTTGCTAGCTGTTGCTTCATTTGCACTGCTGGAATGATAAATGTTTATAAGAAAACATTACATATCAAAACCAATAATGAGAATCAATTTACAAAAATTAACAGAAGTAGGCTGACAAGCAAAAAGAAAGTTTTACGCTTAGCTACCAGTGATCAGCTGGTGTCATTTCAAAATTTGCAAACTGAAACAATTCCTTTAAAATGATGGTCAGTATTAAAATGAATTATTTTATTTTGGATTTCAGTTAAGCTGCTATTCAAATGTATAAGTGAAAGATAACTGCAAAGGCAGCTTTTGACTTAAAGTTGTTGAAGACCAGTTGCTGTTATTTTTAGAAACTTTTCAACTAAGGTGTCCATTTTAGAAGTGGTTATTAATTAAAAAAATATAGTTTTATTAATTCTTGCAATAAAACGTTATCAGAAAATAAACAGGAAAAACAAAATGTGATTTCCCTTTTATTTAAAATTTAAAGAAAATTTGTATAAAGTTTTGACATTTCATTTTACAAAATTAGATGAAAAACATCAGAAAAAATCCTACTGAGGATATGATTTCATGTACTATATTTTTATGTCTGCTGACTCTTTAGTTATAGTCAAATGATTATATTGATGCGCACATTCCAGAAAAACATTGCTTAAAAAATGCATAAACACATTAAAGTAAAACTGAAGAAATTTTTGAAGTTTTGAAAGCATAAAGTTGAAAAGCTTATAGCATTGACCGTAAAAAGTAGCGCAATTTCTTTGCAACAGCTTTTGCTGATTCTAATAAAAAATAAAAGACTGTGAATTTTATCAGTTTTTTCAACTGTTCAATTTTATTAAGATTATTTTGATAATACTTATGCTTTGTGTATATTATATTATTTTTTGATATTAATTAGACAGTTATATAGCTATGTGTTTAATAATGCAATCAATTACTTATGCTGTAGATCATTTCTATTCTATAGATTAATACTACATTGTTATAAAAACAAAGCCAACAGCTGCATACTTGCCTAAATATAACAATTGCTCAAATGTTCAAATGGCATATATCAGCAGTTGTTTATTTTTGTGCGATACAAATAACTGCAAACCAATAATAAGAAATTCCATTTCAATACATACTTTAAAAAATTTAAACTGCAAACTCAGTCAAATATAGAGAGAGAAAAGAGAAGTTAAAACAATTTTCAAAAAATTACACTTTATAAATTTAAAATATTTTTGAATTTAAATTTAAATTTATTAATGGAGTAAATGGAATAAAATATTTGTACCAACATCAGAATACGTAAACAAATTTCTCTCTGAATGTAGCATCTCAAGTGGATGCAATTCTGTTTTTTTATTATTATTTTGCTTCTTCTCTAGTTTTACGTGTTTTATTTACTCTTTAGATCAGTAATGAATTCAAAATGCCAATAAAATTAGTGAGGTCAAATCAAACTTTATGAAAATGTATAAAATTGATTATATCTCCATTCATTACAAATAAAAAAATTAACAAACGTTAAAGTCAAAATAAAAAATGCAGCATTTGTTTGTTGTTTTTTAATTGTGCTGAATATAAATTGCAGGCTAAAATTAGACAATAACTGCCGAACAACGTCATCAAAGTCAGAAAGAATGTCTTAAGTTTTTTATTATTATGTACGCCAAAATTCTGATTTGTCATTTTACCCGAAAATTGGTTGTCATAATGAATTGAATTGAAAAAAAAATGCTGATATGCATCTAAGAAGTTTAGTTCACAATGTAATCAATTTATTTACTTGTAAATTAAATAATTTTTATACTTCAAAAAAAAAAATTTTTAATTGATATATGTACATTAATAATATTTAGAAAAAAATATTTTTATCTTTGATAACATTTCGTGTTTAATTATGACATTTTTGACCACTAAAAATGCAATCATTGCATAGCTGCCACAGTTCAACAGTTGTTCACGTATTGAGTAGATCTTATAAATCATGGAATTTTTCTTATTATTTGGTACATTTTGCATGAGTCCATTTTCTGCTAAATCATTTTTCAAAAATTCATTGGCAGCGGTATTTTGTTACTTAGGCAATGTTGATATTTAATTGAATAATCTGCTTGTTTCAAAGAAGCATAAAAATTAAAAGATGTTGGATTTACAAAAATATATGAATTTTTATGTTATCTCAAATATCATAAATGATATCCATTTACCAAAAAATTTTGCGATGATGGTATTTACAACTTACCACTGTTGAGGAATGCACTTGCAAAGTAAATTTATCAAACTTGTGACCACCGTTTTTCTTCTATGTTATATTATTATAAAACCTATTTGCAGTTTTATCAGCTCAATTACATTTTGATTTCAAATTTAAGATGCTGGGTATGAAAGTTTAAAAAGCAAGATTATAAGATGAAATGTATAAACTGTTTTTAGTCAAGTTAAACAGCATGTTAAAATGGTAAAAATATATGAACATGTAATAAAAGAAAACAGATTTTTAAATGAAATAAAGCATTTTACAGATGAAGACGCCAAAAGTGATTTATCATAACTTGAGAAATAATTTTATTATTTTTATAAGTCCACCAGTCATGACACAGAGTAAGACTAAAATCCTTCGAATGTTGAATGATTACGTTAATAATCAGGAAAATAAACAAACAACTACTTATTTGTCAAATTTATGTGTTTATTTGTTGGATAACTCTTAATTTTAAGTCAATCTGAATGATGATAAATTCAATTTATAAACAGTCAATCAGCATTACTGAATTTTACAATGCCGCTTGTTAAAAATCATTTTATCAGTTACGTGAAATGGATTTTACTTTTATGCACATATTTCCCCAGTCTCTCATTGGCAACATCAAAATGCCAAGATTCAAATGGACGTAATGAAGCAGACTGGTATGAGGTTGCTTTCAATTATCTTTGCAACAAACACATTTGATTATTTTATATTTGTCAAACCTTTTAGAGAGGAATATAAGAATAGCTTTTCTAAAAGAGAAACAGTCTAGTGGAATGAGTTTAAAACTATTTCGTGCAGTTTTATACGCGTAGAATGAGCAAACTACTTAACCTGGAAATACTTTCAGGGCCATTTTGTATAAAGCCCCTGCTCAGGCTGAAGGAAAATTATTAACTGCTGGCGGTGGTGCTGCAAGATGGGCACCTAACCCAGCTGCAGTTACTGCAGTTAATGGCCATTCATTTGCTAAAGCACTGGAACATGTCATTGCAGCGGATGTAAATAACAAATTCATTTCATACAACAATCTTCCGCCAGATATTCCAAAAGTCAAAACAAAATCAAACAGTAAAGGTAACAAGAAGTGTAACTTTGTCATAAAGCAACGTTCTATATAGCACATGTAACATTTAGGTGTATTAATGATGGATATAACTGGCACTGATGCTGCAGCGTGGATTGTTCATACAGTACCAGGATTTCCAAAAGCACGAACAGGATACTTATTTCCTCCTGCGGAAGTTCAGAAAGGCCATCTACTGATCTGTTTAACAATTAAAGAAGACCAAATTGACACAATTGGTAGATGTTGGAATATGATAAATTACTTAATATTAAAACATGCAAACACTATGAGACTGTCTTAATTTTCTGAAGATAACAGATATTTATCAAATGCTTATTATCAAAGGATTTATGAAGTGCCATGAAAATAATTTTTAGCTATGACACTGAGAATTGCAACTCCATTAATATACTACAATGATATACCAGATGCTCAGATGGATTCTCGACCAAATCTGAAAAAATTGGTTAATGGTGAATCAAGATTAACACCACCGTTAACAGTGACACAGGACACTACAACTGCAGCTCCTGGAGGTTTGAAAGTGACAATTTACAGCAAAGGTGAAAAATCAAGATATGGTAAGTCAGTTTTGCTATCTTTTAATTCTATAATTCAACAGTTTGAAATCGTAATATAATTATTAATGTATTTGGATATAGTAAGTTTACTTAGGGAAAGGGTGTGGATAACAAAGTACTGCATTTTGTGAAATAATTACAACAAGAAATTATTAAAGAGAACATCAATACAGAATATTTTTCAGAAATGTAATGACCGCGTATTATACACTTCAGAAGATTTTCAGAAATCCATTTTTGAAAGCTTCATCATAAAACTGATGGAAATGCCTTCAGTAAATCAAAAATTGAATAAAAATAAAAGTGATATCAAAAATGCATTCATTGTTTTGTCTAAGTTTGAAAATTTTAAAAGCAGTTTCATTTCAGAAATCTACCGGAGAATACTTGTAAGAAAATTAAAGACTACAATTAAAGTTTGGACAACAAGAGACAAAAATCTCAAAAGCGATTGCAAGACTTTTGGAAGAAACTTGAAATTAGTGACAAGTCCTATTTCAGTTGATGGTCATGCAAGTTCTCTTGAAAGTGATGTTTCTCAGTGGATAGTCAGCGAACCAGGAAACAAATTTTGTGCTATAGACAAACCTTATCATGTAAATCCATATGCATTGAAAAGATGAAGTTTGACAAAATTTTATTTCAGAAAAGTCAAGCAAAAGAGCCAGCAATGGCTGTATGTATTGATGATGCTACCATCTTTGGTCATTTCAATCTAATAGCTCAGAATGTCGAGAATTGCGCCTGAAGAAGCGGTAAAATTTATTGAAATTATTTTTTGACTTGATCGAATTTGACTTTTGTTATTTTTAAATGTTATGAAAATTTCTGAAATTATAAATTTTTTCAACAGCGACAGACAAATGATTAAAAAAGTTTTGTCCTGTATAGATCTGTTTTGTTAAACTGGAAACCTCATTTTTTAAATCTCTGTTGAGAATAATGTAAAAAGTTACCCAGTTTTATAGAATAAATTAACTTTGTGTAAATAATTTAATAATGAAAGTGAACAAATTGAATTTTTTTAGAATCTATGAGGGGAGAGTCTCTCTAGGTAAAATTTTCAGAGCTAATGTTCTATTGGTTGGCAAAAAATCGAGTTTTCATTGGATAGCTTCTCATTGCATAGTTATGGCGTAATAACATTTGTTCTCTCACCTAAATTTTTCATTGATTAGCCTCAATTGTTTTTATTTCATGATTGGTTATAAATTTCCCATCCAAATTTGATTGTTTTCAAATTTCATTGGTTTCCAAGCTGACTAACATTCATTGATTGTCGTTGTGATGAATGTTATTCGTTGTCGCGCAACTAAATTTCACTGGTTGTAGTTTTGATGAATTTTGTTTTCATGAACATAAATTTTACTGGTTGTCAAACGAAAAAGAACCTTAGGCATAAATCTCATTTAATTGTTAGCTAAGAAGGTAATTTATATGACGAGTGAAAGCAACTGTTGGCTGACATTACTTTTGAACAGTATTTATAAACGTGGGTGGATAAATGCAAAGTACTTTGGACGCGAAGAAAAGCGATGAACAGCACTGAGCAGAAAAGCGCTAAAAGCTGCTTCAAATTTACTATGCAGTGGACATCGCATTCTTTGATGTCAGCATTTGCGTGCGATTAATATTTTTCTGTCAACATCAACAATTGTTGTTGTTGTTTTTTGTTTATTCATATTGATTGTTGTTAATTGTTGGCTGCTGTTACCGCTGTTGTAATATGAAGCTGTATACTTTATATTTATCTAATTCCGAAGCGTTTGTTGCAAAAAGCAGAAATGCTTTTGTGCAAAACAGACTGCTGATTAGCACAGACGTGAAGAAATAAAATTACAAAAACAAGTTATGATGTGAGCAATCAAATGTAAAGCTGAAGAACCATTAATGTTCAGCACTAAGATGA
>JYDP01000269.1:0-16834 GCA_001447665.1 Trichinella zimbabwensis
CCAAAATCACAAATGCCAATACAAATGTAATGTTGCAGCTTGATAGCGATTTTGACCACTCTTTTCTTCAACTTTACCAAAAACTTTTCCAACAAATGGATTTTCATCACAAATTGCCCAAATATGTTGAACAATATTTGCCATTTTGGAACAATGCATACACTATGAACAACTTGTTCACTCCAAGCAGTTTCAACAAAATGGTAGTTATAAAAACAATGTAAACTTATAAATATCATTAGTTAAACGTTCATGTCAGCAGATTACTTTTAAACTTTAATTTTAAACGTGATTGTATCGTGATGAAACGACTTTAAAAAGTCTCGTGGTTCGTTTAATATGTATGCTAATAGCTAACTTGGCATCATAAGAATAATGGTTATGCATAATATTCATATATTCAACCTAATTATAACTTATAGTAGAGAAGCAGTCGACAAGCAAGGTAATGTGAACTGGTGTGCAATTTGTTTAGCATGTGTGCGTGAGTTGCTTGCTTTAATCGTTTCTTGTCAATGAAAATTTCGTGTACTCCATTTGTTGTTCTGGTGTTAGCCTAATATCAAAAGTAGCTGATCGTAAAAAATGAGAGCGTCATCCGTTTATTTAGACAGAAATCACATATACATGCACAGTTATTCACAAAAATCAACAAATAACACAAGCCGTTACACGTGAAAAAGTGGATCAATTGCCAGCAGGATTCACTATCAGATATATCACAGCAATTATTTATTTAACAAAAGTCAGGTGATATCATTATTTTGGGGATTCATCCAATGTATTTCAATTATATTTCCATTTCATAATATTAAGCGTATTTTTCAAGAAAATGAATTTTTATTATTATCACTCTTTCATCAAGTCTTATCATTTATTATATTATAACAATCATCGCTTTTAATTCTACTTTTTCTACATTTGATTTGTTTCATATTTTCACTTGTCTAATAATTATTTTTGGAAACAATTTCAGGCGTTGTTGTATATTTTATTGCACCACACAAAAAAATATACAATAAAACTTGAGAAGTTAGCTGAAACAACAAAAAATGGTAAATCAGTTTTTTCTTCATCAATATCAACAGCTAATCAGTATAATAATAATAATTCATCACTATCAAATAGGAACAACTCTAGAAAATAAAAATTTTCTTCTCTCACGATTCTAAATACTGAAATTGCAGCTTTTATTTTTACGTTATCTTTCATTGTTATCTCTGGATTTGGTTAGCAGCATCTGCGTTGGCGCCAACGGTGTCGCCTTTTAGTGAATAAATTAAAAACTATTGCCAATTATTCAGATAAGTTCTGAACTTTCGCGACATCTTAGAAAGCTCTCCTTCTCACATCTGTAGTATATTTTAAATATGATTTGTCGACGATCTTAGTGAAAGTTATTTTCTTCCAGCATTTTAATTGCTTATCAAAAAGCTTTCCTCCACTTTGCATTCCTTTAATGACCATTAGCAGTAATCACTCGACTAATGTAATTATTTTTCAACATTTAGATTTTTTTCAAATTGTAATTTATGCAAAGTTTTTACATTAACTTATTTAAATAAAAACTATTAAAACTATTTTAATTTATTGTTCAACAACATAAATAATGCAGAATTATATGCACTATAAAACATACTACAATATTAAATAGAAGACAAAAATAATCGGAAAAATACACAGCTATATGTAATAGATAATATTCAACATCCAATACCAAAAATATAATGCATTACCTTAATAAAAACTGTTTCATCATACGTCTGCCATTGACGCAATAAACAATAATACTTCGCGATTCAATTTTTTTGATTTCCAGATATGCCGCTTTGCCTATTAATATTAACTTTGTGATACTTTGAAATGCTTGCGTATATTAAACTGCTGGCGCACTGTATGCTTTTCTCCTATTTTTCTTCTAAAGCATTCCAATCATTTTTCTATTTTTTAGATGTTCACGTCAAAGTTGTTGATGTAGCATTTATTGCATCGAGGCAAGCATAAATTACAGCTTTACAGACCTCTTTGTGCTAGTAAAAAAAGAAAATGATAAATAGATGATATTCAACATTTTCCTATGAGAGTAGTCGTCTTTTCCGTGTTCTACCCTTAGATTTCTGCCTATACTATCTTCATTGATAAATTACAGGTGAACTATTTGTGAAAATTTTAAACTAACACAATTCTAGAATATCAACCATCAATCAACACACACAGATAAATGAAATTTTTTTTAAATGCATTTGTCAACGGCTTTTTTGAAATTTCAGCTAGTCACTGAGTATAGCAATTAATTTGTCTGCATGGATGACACAATTCAAACTTACCAACTTAACCAACAATAAGCTATGTAATTGTTGCCTGCTGAAGCCATTCGGCTTATAATACTGATAATGCAAAATAAAAACCATATTTTCTTTTCAGCTCAAAACAATGCTATCAATAATGGCATTTCTGAAGTTATAATAAACAAAGTGGCAGATATGGCAATTATCTTTTTTGATTTCAAAACAGCGCTGATATATACGATAACATTTATTTAATCTTATAGAAAACAATGACTTTTTTGGTGAAAATTCTGAATGAATAGTGAATGGTTTTAAGTATTCTTTTGTTTCAAAAATTTGTTTTTCTAAATACAATTGAAAGACATTTAACAGCTATAATATAAGAAGATTCACTTTAAACGTGGGGCCTAATAATACTTGTTATTTACATTTATAACGAATTTAACGGGTTTATCAAATTTACCGCTTTCGATAATCTAATCCAGGATGCAATGGTTTGCTAATAATCAGGCATCCAAATTGGGGTTTTGATCAACGGTTTATCATGTAAAACAACCAACATAATAAAACTGTAAAATATGCCTAATAAGCAGAGTAAGATGCATAAATTCAACGGCCAATCAAATCATTTCAGTAATGAACTGTATGATTTATTTAAATTTTTAGATGTCACACATCTATTGACTATAAAACGCTGATTTTGCATCACTCATTTAAAAACACAGACAACAGCTATTCACAATAACATCAATTTGAAAACAGAATTCATCAATAAAAATACTAACAAACAGTAGAAATATCATTCAGCTGCAAGAAGCATTTGTCAATGGTTCACTGCCTAAATAAACACACTTTTTGCCTGTCTTTTGCAATGCAGTAAGGAGAACATCTTTGGATAAACTGGACTGAACTGTCACTTTGTTCTGATTCATTTCAAAGGAAATATTCTTAATTTTCCCTAAATCGAAATATAAAATATTTCCGTTCGCAAAGATGTTATAAAATTGTCAACCTGAATCATCAAGACGGTTCAAAACACGCTTAACTTGCTCAGCACACCCGGAGCAAGTCATTTCCATCTCAAAAGAATGAAGCTAAAATAAAATGAAATAAAGCAAATCAAACATGAAAAAATTTGCAATTTATTTCAGCGATAAATAATTTGACTAGCTTCATAATCAAAGCAAATAAACTGCAAAATCAGCAGTCAATTGAAATGCCAATGACAAACTAAACTAAACTAATTGAAAATATAGAATATGGACAACATAAATAACTGCAGAATAAAACACACAGAGATACTTTTCGAGAAGTACCTTATAAACATTTTCTTTATTAAAAAACAACAAAAAATTCTGTATAAATGATGGCAAAAACCATTAGATAAAAAATGAATAAATAACTTGCCAATTCCGACATGTTGAATTAACAGGCAGACTAAGCCTCAAAAAATAAATTTCAAAAACCTGAAAATGAACAGCTTAGCGGAAATCTCAATCATCGACTTGCATTTTCAACAGCAATTAAAAAATACAGTATGAAAACAAATACGTTTATGTAACTAAAACACAGGTTTAAATATCCATGAATTTACATACATACATATTTATTTATATAAAAATTAATTAATCCATTTCTTTTTTATTTAACATATATATAAACAGAAAAATTAAAAAATGTATTAAGAGAGACGTACAATAATTGTCAGAAAATATTTGTGTTGAACTTGAAAATCTTATTTTGTAAGTGGACTGTATTGATTTCTCCAATAATATTGCAATTTAAACAAGGTATCAATCAACAAGGCAGAATGAACCAGTTTATTTCACAAGTAACAGATTGGTTTTCACAGAGAGATAACAGTAAGAATAGTAGTTAGAGCGTTCTCGGATATGAGTCAGTTTCGAGTGAATGTCTCGGATTTAAATAGTTGCGGCAGGCAGAGGTAGCATCTTTGATTGCTTCAGAAAGGACGCCGCCACCATGTTTAACAACGTCACATGATGCTGTCAAAGGAAATGCCGCCGCTGATATCAGCCTTGATCTGGATCAGGCGGCGGTTCTGTTGCCTATTTTGTCACGTGTTGTTTGTTTGCATTTGTGCATTCGTGTGTAACTGAACGTGTGCTATGTTGTGTGAAATGTCTCGGATGAATAATCAATCAAAGAATATCGCAACGTTGAGTATTGCAAAATGTACTTTGGCTCATATTTATATCGTATATATATGACATCGAGGCTGATTCTTTAACCTTCGGATGACTAAAGTCGGGTCAATTTTGAGCAGGTTTTTTTTTTGATTTCTCCTTCAAACGCTGTCCAACAGTTCTAATTTTTTTTTCAGTAGCTTTATTTTTACGTCTTTTCTACCTAATGAAGCCAAAAGGAGCAATGTGAATTGAGGCATTTATCTTTTTGGTCATATATATGTAGTAAAATGTATTGGTTAGTAGTTTGCTCCTTGTTTTTTCCAGCCAATATGATCCAGTTGTCTCGATTTTTAGTTAACACCACTGAATGGCGCCTTTTATATTTATTTGTTTTTATTTCATTTTTATATTTATAATTTTATTTGTCAGTTGATACCTACTTATGCCATTTTCATGACATTATGGCAGTCAGATCACTAATCTCTGGAGCAGTTTGCTAACTGCAGTTCACTGCAACTTCGAGACGTTCAATGCGGAAGCTACGGTTGTTAGCTAAGGAAAATATCAAGCTGGATGAAGCGCTCAGTTTCCTCGAGATGTATGATGAAATCTGAGACTGTAGTAGTATGCGTACCATGGAAGAGTGGCACGCGATCCAAGAAATGAAAACCGTGAAGTCTAGGAGTGTTTCTGGTGTTTTTTCATGATCAGCATTTCTGAAAATAATTTTTATCATTGTTCTCTATTTTATTGTACCATAGTGACGTTATATCAAATGCGATAGCAGTAATTCAGAAAAGACAACACAAAAAATAAGTTAAATAGTGATTTTTATTTTTTACTAGCCAACAGCAGCAACAACAGTAAAGAACAGCCAACAACAACAATAAAAAACAACATATCAGTGAACGACATTAACAAAGTGGTATAAGGGCGATTTCAAAATCACAAATTATTGTTTGTGGATTAAGATTGACCCTGAGGACTGCCGCTTTGTTTATTAAAGCTTGAAAAATAAACCCGTATATTCCAATATCTTTACCCGTACATAAACAGTAGACTGCTGGCACCAGCTTACCCGCCACAAAGGCATGGATGGTAAACAATTGTTGATACCATTGTGGTACAACCTTGAAAGTACCATCCATACCCTAGGTTCGCATGGCTGCTATCCACCGTGCTGTTGTATGTTAAGTGCTCATCCACCGGGCAGCTTTCGATGTGATCATTCTGCTTGATCACCGATGTTACATCGAGGTTTGTCCATATGGCACCACCGCAACCTTTTTTGTCCTATACCAAAATAAACTAACCCTTAATAACGAAGGACACACACTGTACATTTAGCACATACTTTTGAGCAAACCCAATGTTTCTTCTGTTTACCAGTGTATCTCAATTTGTATTCCCTTCCTTCAAAAACGAGAGACATACTTCCGCTACGATTTGGTACAAGATGTAGCTCAGGGACATCAGCCATAGCAAGAAACAGAACAGAAAATAATTCAGATAACTCGGGAACGCAAAGCACAGAAATTAAACGCAAAAGCAACCGAAAATGAATTTGAGAGTTTTGAATTCGATTTTAAATCACTTTTGCAAAAGGAAGTTAACGCTAAACGCAGCAGTAAGGGAAACTAGAATTAGCAGTCTTGAATTTTCTTAGCTTTTGCACTATTCCGGTTTATTTGTCTAGCTCAGTCAGTTATGTCTAGCTTTATGCCCAATGGGACTTTACTTCCTGATTCCGATGTATATCTCGTTTATTCTAGTATTACTAATACTGGTATTGACATCTATAAAAAATACAGTTCAGAATTTCAGCAAGCAAAAAATTTCAGATTCACGATCATACCTGATATTTGATTCATCAGTTTCTTGTGATGATTCGTGAATAATCAAATCCACGAATGTTGAGGGCCGACTGTATTTTACGCAACAACAGAACGCCAAACAAAGTTGGCTCTCTATCACAGTATCCGATCCACCTTATTTATCTCTGTGTTAACCCCGCATGTGATCTGCCGTGATATAATCCTCGGCAGGCATGAAGCATGATTTGTTTTTCAAAAAGAGAAGCTTTGTAAAAATTAAAGTAAAATTCTTTGATTTCATACTGAAAACAGTTTTTTCACAAAATACATAAATAAATTTGTTTCTCTTCTTTTTGTAATTCAAATTCCAGCTAGATTTTCGTTTTCAAATTAAAAGTTACTGTGGACAGCACAAGCAATGCAGTGCCAAGGGAAGATAACGGGAACACCCCTGATGGAAGGAACTTTAGATGACAAAAAAATTTTTTTGCTTTCAGTTTTGTTTGGTAAACTGATTTCGAAATGCAACAGATATTTTTTGATCTTGAATGTTGAACATCGTAATACAAGAATTGCAACTTGAATGTTTAGTCAAGCCAGTAGTCGGTTTAGTTTAAATATTGAAAAACAAATTTAATACAATTTACACAAAATGTATAACAACAGATGTTTATTTTAAACAAAATTTCAGACTTTTATTTTTTATTTAAATGAAACATAACAAGAAAATCAATAACTCTGGTGATCAGGAGCGAAAGAAACATTGGAAAGATTGAAGTTAAAATTTTGTTTGCAAACCAGAAAAATTTTCAGAGAACAGAAAAGCATTTCGATGCTAACAAATTAGCAGTTGCCTGTCCTAGTTTTAAATCAAAACTGCAGCTGTAGACAATTTGTCACTTGTTCACCTTCCATTGTATTAAAATCGCTGTATTAAAATCGCCTTTAGCTACTCATCAGAACAAAATCGTCTGACAAACGGAAAAGCATCTGATACATAAATCTCATATAATTGCCAGCTAAAACGTAATTTATCTGATAAACTCGGATAAATAAAAGTAAAACATTTTGAAAGCGGGCATTGCATTTTGAAAGCTAACAAAAGGCATTAGTGCCACAAGGAATATCACAAGTTGATCTTCTGTTGTAGATAACGTGAGACATGAAAACTAAATGTTGCAAAATGGTTATTTAAAATGGAATTCAAAATTCCCAAATTCATTTCCATTTAGTCTTGCGTTTCAGTTCAGTGTTTTGCGTTCAAGAGTTATTAGATGATGGGTGAAACAACTCTTAGTGCACATTCTATTGAACAGTATTTGCTTGTCTGTTGTAATGATTCATCACAAGAAACTGATGAATCAAATATGAGATATCATCTTGAATCTGAAATTTTTTGCTTGATGAAGTTCTGAACTGAAAATGGGCTATATTTTTCATAGATGTCAATACCAGTATTAGTAATACTAGAAGAAACGAGATATACATCAGAATCAGGAAGCAAAGTCCTATTGGGCATAAAGCTAGACATAACTGACTGAGCTAGACACATAAACCGGAATAGTGGAAAAGCTAAGAAAATTCAAGACTGCTAATTCTAGTTTTCCTTACTGCTGCGTTTAGCGTTAACTTCCTTTTGCAAAAGGGTTATTTAAAATGGAATTCAAATCGATAAAATTCATTTTCCCTAGTTTTCTNACGTGGCGATTTACGACTGTTCCTTACTAACATTGAATCCAATGTAGACAGATTAGTCGCAATGCACCAACATCATGCATAACATTAATTATTTGCTCACTATATGATTATTTTTGAAAGAATACTCGATCTGAATAAATAGTCTGTTTAAAAATTCATTATTTTTTTGACAATAATTTAGGGCGGCGTTTGAAAAATATATGTCTCTCAAGGGGACGATAGCCTGAAAAAGTTTGGGAAACACTGGTTTAGTATAATCAGTCTTTACTTTTGTTTCCAACCCAATTATGGTCAAAAACTATTTATTAACATTTTTAAAAGCTGTAGTCTGCAAACACCTGGCCACCGCTTTCCTCCCTGTACCGCAAGTTGATACGGGTGTTAGCCTGCTTGAAGCAGGCACTATGGGTAATTTATTAGCTTTATTTCAATATTTTCGGCAGGAGTGGATGACCGATGAGCGACTGCCGCTTTGGAATGTACATAATGTAAATATCAGAACCAATAACCACTTGGAAGGCTGGCATAATTGGCTCAACAGAAAAGCGGCTAAAGGTCATAATGGGTTGTATGAATTGCTCCAGATGCTGATAGCAGAACATGGTGTTATGGACACCCTGATTCAGCAAGTGCTAGCAGGAAACGCTACCGTTGGTGACTTACGACGGGTAAACAAGGTTTATGCTGAAAAGCAACAATGGGTTGCGCAATATATGGGTGAATACACCAACAGTAATCGTACCCTGGAGCAGTTCTTGGAAGCTTTAATGTACATAACGCCGGAGCCGATTTAATGCCGCTTTCCAAGTGGTGGTTTGTATTATATTTGTATTCTATTGTGTTGTGTTGTATTGTATTATACATTTATTATATTGTATTGTATTGTATTGTATTGTATTGTATTTGTTTTTTATTTCATTGTATTGTATTATTTAGTTTTTTCCTTTTTCGTTGTTTCCACTTTGTTAATGTCGTTCACTGTTGTTTTTTATTGTTGTTGTTGTTGTTGTTGTTGCTGCTGTTGGCTAGTGAAAAATAAAAATCACTATTTAACTTATTTTTTGTATTGTGAATTGTTGCTATCGTATTTGATATAACGTCACTGTGGTACAATAAAATAGACAACAATGATAAAAATTATTTTCGGGAATGCTGATCATGAAAAAGTATAAACTTCACCACAAATAACATATTTAAATAAACAAAATTTCAATGAATGTCGAAACTTCAAACAGACTCAATAACATTTTGCAATAATAAATATTTTCATTATTAATGTTACGTCACTACTATTATAATTACGTAATTCTAAAGAGAATATTTGAACCAATGAAATGATAAAGTATTTTAGCTAATCATAAGTGAAAGGTTTGAATCAATGAGCACTTAGACAAGAAAAACCAATAAGACAACGACATGAATATCCAATAAAATAGCGCGGTTAATGACCAGTAAGAAAACGCGGTGAAGATTTTACCTGAACTGGACCATCTCTAAACTAATTATTATTAAAAGTAAAATACTTAAATTAGGAAAATGAGCTTCTGCCAGAAGTTGAATTTTTTATATCCCANTCAATCTCAATCCACAAACAATAATTTTTTTGTGATTTTGAAACGGCCCTGATACCCGCGATTCAGGGCTACTTCCTGAATACGCGGGTACAGGGCTGCTACTTCCACTTCTGCCAGGCGGTACATAGATAGGAAAGTCGGTGAGCTGTGTGGGGCTGAAAACACGATACAGAACAATAGAACAAACAAGAAAAAAGATTAGAATGCTCCTGGCCACCGCTTTCCTCCCTGTACCGCAAGTTAATACGGGTGTTAGCCTGCTTGAAGCAGGCAATACGGGTAATTTGTTTGCTTTATTTCAATATTTTCGCCAGGAGTGGATGACCCATGAGCGACTGCCGCTTTGGAATGTACACAATGTAAATATTAGGACCAATAACCACTTGGAAGGTTGGCATAATCGGCTCAACAGAAAAGCGGGTAAAATTCATAACGGCTTATATGAACTGCTCCAGATCCTGATAGCAGAACAGGGTGTGATGGACACCCTGATTCGACAAGTGCTATCAGGAAACGCTACCGTTGGTGACTTACGACGGGTAAACAAGGTTTATGCTGAAAAGCAACAATGGGTTGCGCAATATATGGGTGAATACACCAACAGTAATCGTACCCTGGAGCAGTTCTTGGAAGCTATAATGTACATAACGCCGGAGCCGATTTAATGCCGCTTTCCAAGTGGTGGTTTGTATTATATTTGTATTCTATTGTATTGTATTGTATTGTATTGTATTGTATTGTATTGTATTGTATTATATTATATTTGTTCTTTATTTCATTGTATTGTATTATTTAGTTTTTTCCTTTTTCGTTGTTTCCACTTTGTTAATGTCGTTCACTGCAGTTTTTTATTGTTGTTGTTGTTGTTGCTGCTGTTGGCTAGTGAAAAATAAAAATCACTATTTAACTTATTTTTTGTATTGTTTTTCTGAATTGTTGCTATCGTATTTGATATAACGTCACTGTGGTACAATAAAATAGAGAACAATGATAAAAATTATTTTCGGGAATGCTGATCATGAAAAAGTATAAACTTCACCACAAATAACATATTTAAATAAACAAAATTTCAATGAATGTCGAAACTTCAAATAGACTCAATAACATTTTGCAATAATAAATATTTTCATTATTAATGTTACGTCACTACTATTATAATTACGTAATTCTAAAGAGAATATTTGAACCAATGAAATGATAAAGTATTTTAGCTAATCATAAGTGAAAGGTTTGAATCAATGAGCACTTAGACAAGAAAAACCAATAAGACAACGACATGAATATCCAATAAAATAGCGCGGTTAATGACCAGTAAGAAAACGCGGTGAAAATTTTACCTGAACTGGACCATCTCTAAACTAATTATTATTAAAAGTAAAATACTTAAATTAGGAAAATGAGCTTCTGCCAGAAGTTGAATTTTTTATATCCCAGCAATGAGAATTTATTATTCAGAAGAAATTTAATTCAGCGTTGAGTTCTAGCCACGAAAGCTACGTTCGTATTATGCAAATCAGCGTTGTTTAGAAATCGTTTTTTTAGTAGCACCTCTTATTCATCTTGTGTATAACTAGCCCAACCGTATTACATTTCATTAATTTTTTGAAAATCAAAATCACTTTATATTCTTGCATCAAATACGACTAAATGTAAATTATTTTTTTTGATGTAGAAAATTGAATATATGAAATTAAATTCAATTGTTGTAAATTAATTTTATGCATGACATGGAGTGCAGACAAACAAAGTAAAAGAGTTAAGGTGAGCTAAGAAACTATGGAATAGCATTTGAATAAAATGTATTTATTCATTTTCATGTTGCCAATTTCATATAATATAGTCGTAGTATGATCTAATATGGAGAGAACAGTATTTTCCTTGTGTGCTGATTTTTGCTCAGAGAATTTTTTCTAAATTTAATATAACACATTAGTCAGCAGCACGTATAATTTCGACTTTGTAGTTTTAATATTTCCGACTTTTTTTCATAAAAAGCTTTTATCAAAAATGAAACTGTGCTTTTCATGATATTATTCATTTGAAAATTTGAAAGAAAAGAATTAAAATATATGTAAATGGTAATTATTTAAATAAAAATATTATAAAATTCTAAACAAATGTATTAAAAATAGAAAAATTAATGACAACAATAATTTTCACTCTCAATTATAAATATAAGAAAAATTTTATTGCATTCAGAGGTGGAGACGTCCGCTTGTTCGTATTCCACTGTTGATTGATATGGCGATTTGAGTACCTCTAGCAGTACCTATCCAAATAAGCAATCAAGATCAAAAGAATGTAAAATAAACCCAAGGGCAATCAGCCATGGACAAAATCTGCACTGAAAAGAAGCGGCCACTCCACCCTTTTCAACTTATCAAATAAACTTCATACAAAAAATAGCAGAAATCATATATGTTAATCAAGAAATTTAATAGTTTTATTTTCATGCTGCACATAAATTTAAATTTTGATTATAAAATTCATTTCTTGATTTTAATTTCTTTTTTTAATATTTTGTATTCAAACAAATTTATTAAAAATAAAAAATAAATGGCAGTAATAATAATATTTGCCCTTAATTATTAATATAAAAATTATTTCATACATCAACCGGCAGTGGAAACGTCCGCTTGTTTGTATTTTACTGGTGGTTGATCTACTGGTGCTTCTGCTGCATAAACAACCTTAGAAGCCATTGATTATGTTACAATCAGCAGATGCAGCATGGATCCCAACACAACATTTTCATACAGAAATTTCTATAACTTTATTATCACTTTGCAATATTATTTTTTTAATTTTACATCATCAGAAAGATTTGGTTAAAATTGCATTTTTTCTTTGCTTAATTTTGTTTTTAGCGCATGAAGCGAGTGTGCTTATGTAGGTCATTTTTGAATTTTCAAATCTCAAATTCAGACATGCGATAGCGTGTTGTGTCTGGGTCATTGTTTTTGCTATGGCGTTCAGTCAGACTTCAGTTTATATTTTGACTGAATTTTTAATTGAAGACCTTTCCAGGCAAGGTCATTTCTGAATTTTTAAATTCCTCATTTTTTTCAAATCATTATTCAAATTTAATCCGATGCATTCACAACATTAGCGATTCGCTGCACATGAATTTTTATTGTTTGTATTACGTCAGGGTTAGGTTATTAGCATTTATCATCCAGCATAATTTTCAATGCACGTAAACTGGTTTCTAGCGCTACATTATGCAAATAAGGGTCGTTTGAAAATTGCCTCATGCTCAATAATGGTGTAATTTTTTCTTGACTTTCGTTACAAGTGGCAGCGTCGTGAAACGTTCTCTGAGTTCATTTAAGGCGTTCAGTAACTACTGAAGTCCGTTTTCACTTGCTGAAAAGTATTTCTTTTTTCTAGTTGTGTTGCTTTAGTTTCAGAACTTCGCATACTCATTTTGTAAATAATTACCGTTTAATTAAAAAACAATGAATTATTCTATTTCAAAATTCATTGTTGAATTTTTGAATTTTGATATGTGATTAAACGAATAAATTTTTGATTTAATAATTAACATTCTTTCTTACAGATATGAACAATGAAGACCAGAATAAGTGAAAACGGCATGACAATGATCTGAAGCAGGACAAAAGAAAACAAAAGGTATATGCGGTTCCCCGTGGGTCCCAATTCTGTACATCTGGGCTAGGGATATCTCGAAAGGGTGATGTTATCCCATAGCTTAATTAAGTTAATGACAAACCTACATGGCTGAGCTTTGACATTTGAATGGTCTTTGACGCCTGAAATTCCAACAGCGGAAGCAACGACCCGGCGAAACAGTGATGCACTTTGCGAATCACTGAGGGACCTGGTGAGGCTCGCTGTCATCCAGGATGATACAGTCATCTGAAACCAGTTTATTACTGGTATCCGGCAGGAGACGGTATTCGATTATCTGGTGAGAAGTAGGCCGGCAAATTTCGAAACCGCCCTCGTCGAAGCTCGAGAAGTCAAGCAGACAGAAGCAGCACTGTGTTTAATGCGTCGGGATAGGCTTCCACCCGCAACACCCCCTGAACAACGGAGTGTGACCGGCATAAGCACGCCAAACCGAGGGTCGGCCAATCGTCAATCAGCTACGCAGCCGAGGGAGCGCGGCAGCAGCCGCTGGGATGAGGTATGCTGCTGGAACTGCGGGCAACCGGGACATTGGCGTCGAGATTGCCCTTCATTCCAGCAAACTGGCACCGTGGGCCGAGCAAATTATCCTGCGCAAGTCCGGGTAGAGGCTTTGCGCCCCCCGCAGCGGACCCATCTCATTGAAGAAGCTGATCCAGAACCTGCAGGCGCTGGAACGACAGAAGACCCGTCTTTAAACTACTAGCCGCTGCTGAGACGGGCCACTGGCCAGCGGTTTATGATAGTGGCCCGATATATATCTAGACCGCTAATGCCACCAATGCGACTCTTTTGTCGGTAGCAGGCACCGTGGAAAACCGGCGAGAGCTGATGCTCGTCGACTCCGGCTCAGCCGTCACGCTCTTACGCCAGGATGCTTATGATTCGATCGACAACCCTCCCCCGCTGAACCCTTCGTCGCGTCCTCTACTGGCAGCAAATTTGCTGCAATAAATGTATTGGGAGTCTACGAACCACGTTTCTGCGTGGACACCGCTGAGCTACGACACCCTGTTCATGTAGTCTCGAATGTATCGCAGCGATGTTTACTGGGTGCTGACTTCCTCTCCAGGCATGGGTGCGTCCTGAACTTTGCCCTAGGCACCCTGACTTGTGGAAAAGCTGTGGCCCGGTTCAACCAGACGCAGGGTACCGCTGAATCAGAGTCCAGGCTGGGAGGAACCGTGACTGACGAGGCGGATCGTCAGCTTCAAATCACGTCTAAGAAAGACCCTGTAAGGACGGCAGACGACCGCCGTGATTTCAACGCTCCTGGGATGCGTGATCCCTTGCCGGTAATAGTCGCCATAGTGAAGGAGACCATTACGATGCCTGTGGAATCGGAAGTCAAAGTCAAGGGCCGCCTAGTTTTCCCCAACGACCGGTCCCATACCGTCTGTAACGTTACCAGCATCGTGGAGCCCAGTGAGCGACTGATCAAGAAACACTCAGTCCTCACAGCCAGGAGCTTAGTGAGCCCGCAGGACGGAAGCCGTTGCGCATTAACCCTCAACCCTACCCGGTCACTGTCTTCAAACAGAGTGAAGCGGGCACCTTCACGCCCCTATCTGAGGAACACGAGATAGCCACCTGGAACGAGTGTTCCCAAATATCCACAGAACGCCAAAAAAAGACCGCACGATTGCCGAGCCTGCCGGAAGACCCTGAGCTTGACTCGCAAGGCAGCAAGGCGTTCCGTGATCTGCTCCGGCGGTATGAGCACATATTCTCAATCGACGGTGAGACCGGACGGACTGCTTTGGTCAAACATCGCATCGACACCGGGGACGCCCGACCCTGCAAGCAGGCCCCTTGCCGGCTGCCGTACCACCTAAGAAACACTGTGAAGGCAGAGCTGGATCGGATGCTGGATCAGGGCATCATAGAAGAATTTGATGGACCCTGGGCATCGCCGATCGTCCTGGTACGCAAGCGAGATGGCTCTTTCCGATTTTGCCTGACTATAGAAAGGTGACCGAACTGACGCGGAAGGACGCTCATCCGCTACCGCGAATTGATGACACGTTCGACGCCCTCTCTGGTGCAAAGTGGTTCTCCACCATGGATCTCTCCAGCGGCTTCTGGCAAGTAGAAGTAGAGGAAAAAGATATGGAAAGGACCGCTTTCTGCACGCCATTCGGCCTGTACCAATTCCGTGTTATGCCGTTTGGACTGTGCAATGCACCAAGTATTTTCCAGCGTCTTATGGAACTGGTATTGCAAGGGCTAAACTGGTCAACGTGCCCGGTGTACCTCGATGATATCATCGTGTATAGCCGAACCGCTGAAGACCATTTGGTCCAGCTAGCTGAGGTATTCAACCGTGGGCGGAACTTTGGAAATTTTCTTTGAAGCGCCTTTGCAAATATACAAATCACACCTCGCTGTTTTATCACTACTGACTATTTCAATAGGAACTTAAAGCTGGCTCCGCAGTCAAAAGCCGTCAAGAGCTTTTGAAATGCTTTTGCCTGGTGAAATTGCAGTTTACACGTTGGCCTTGTTTGGAATTTTGTTCATATTATCTATTCTGATTTATTACAGATGCTGCAGAGCAGATCAGAATTGAATCAGAAAATTCCACTGGCAGCATTTCATTTTCAGCAGAAGAATCTCCAAAAATGATCTTCTTTTATCTGCAAACTGGCATCATATATATTCTACTTTTTCTGTAGTCTTCTCAGCTATACTGCTCAACAATGAAGTGAACCGCTACCCTACTTGCTCCCACAACGCCCAAAAATTATTCATCTGCAATGACATTCTATTCATTCATTCAGTATTACTGAATGGAGATGAAGGACTGCGTCAAAAGTACTGAGAGTACAAAAGAGTATGTATGGAATACTGTTCACAAAGTCAGTTACACAAAGTCTGCAGTATGAGTTGACTTGCTGCTAGACTCAGACTCATTACGAAGACTCCAAATGTCACGGAATTGATTTTCAACTAGTGTTTAATATTTTAAGGATTGTGGATGCAGTGATAAAAAAAGTTGTACAAACGTCTGATAGACGCTACTTATCTGCTTCAATTACAAAATCTGCATCTACGCTTCATTCAAACAATGAATGTCATCTTAACATTTGCTTTTGCTACTTTGTTTGTCGTTGAAATTGATATTTCACTTGGTAAAGTCAACCTGTATTACATTATAGTTCTTGTGATTAAAACTTAATACATATTGTCAGCCATTGTAGTAGATGGCAGGAATCTGAACAAATTCAAGTACAAAAAATAAAGAGGGTTATAGTTGTTCCTTTTAAGATTCTTTTTTTTTTGATTAAATTAAGACAATACTTTATTTACGTTTCGTTACAAAATATATTGCAATCATTTTTCAGTTTTATTTTCGTGGACAGCTTCTCTCAAACTTGGAAGCCAACTGCTCATTCACTTTTCATTGATGACTGCTTTTAAATGACGCTGCAGTCAATAAATCACAGAGTAAAAGCAGACAAGCATTTCACAATTTTAAGCTTAAAAACAAATTATCTTTTGGTTACATTCTTCTGTAGAATTAATAATATTCATACATCTGTTGATCAAGCCTAAGAAATTTGCTCAGCTTTATGCTAAACTGACTCTGTTCTTAGTATTACTTGTGTACTATATTCAGCATTTCGAAGAACTTGTTCAACAGGTTGCTTTCTATTAAT